>LVTN01003251.1:8007-20875 GCA_001649415.1 Musa itinerans
AACTTCCGATGAACCTTTTGGCGAGCTTCCGAAAAACCCTTCGGCAAGCTCCCTACTCATTCTCGGCTAGTTCCGGCAGCATTCCCGACGAACCTTCGGACTTCCGTCGAACTCTCGAACTCCCAACGAATCCTTCGTGCTTGACTCCGGCACTTTGTTTCGCTTTATGTCTTCATCGTTATCGTAGTTAATCCTGCACACACAAGCTAAAACTCTACTCCGATCTAGACAATTGTTACTGCGCGAATTGACATTTTGTTGCCCGGCACGTCATTGGTTGGCGCTTCGTCTGATTCTTCAGCGCATCGTCCTCTCTTGCGGCTTGTTGCCCAATCGGCGGTTGACCTCCGCAACCCCAATATCCTTGGCGCAATTCTGCTCTTCTTGGCCCGATGCCCGACGTCCGAAGCCTTCTGCCGTCCAATACCCTGACGTGATCTCCTCCGGCACAATGTCAATTCATCCTGCGTCAACTGTCTAATTCTGATCGAGTAGACCTGCATCACTCACAATGCAATTAAACATCTAAACACAATCAATTAGTTTCATCATCAAAATCCGAGATTCAACAGTATATATGATACAACCTGAAGGATTCATGTCCATGGATAGTCCAGATAAGGTGTGTAGGTTGCTTAGGTCTATTTATGGACTGAAGTAAGCTTTATAAAGTTGGAACATAAGATTTGATTAGGTGATCAGATCTGATGACTTCGTTAAGAACGAAGATAAGCCTTGTGTATACAGAAAGGTAAGTGGGAGCGCTATCACCTTCTTGGTATTATATGTGGATGACATCCTGATCATTGAGAATGATGTAGGAATGTTATCTACAGTAAAAGCTTAGTTATCTAGACACTTCTCCATGAAGGACTTAGGAGAAACATTATATATCTTGGAGATTTGGATATATAGAGATAGATCTAAGAGGATGCTTGGCTTGTCCTAGTCCAAGTACATAGACACTATGGTCAAAAGGTTTGGCATGAAAAATTTTAAGAGAAGTCTTATACCGATGAGACATGAGATATTGCTTTCTAGGAGTATATCCCCAAAGACTCCTGAAGAAAGGGCGAACATGGATAGGATACCCTATGCCTAAGTGATAGGGTCTATCATATATATCATGCTATGTACCAAGCTTGATATAGTGTATACTTTGAGTGTCACGAGCAGGTACTAGGCGAATCCAGGCTTGGAACACTAGATAGCAGTAAAGTATATCCTTAAGTACTTGAGAATAACTAAGGATCTTTTACTATTATATGAAGATAGTAGCCTCAGGATTGAAGGCTACACGGACTCGAGTTTCTAGTCTGATATCGATGATAGCAAGTCTAATTTGAGGTATGTGTTCACCCTGAATGGAGTAGTATATTGGAAGAGTTTCAAGAAAGATACTACTGTTGACTCAACCACAGAGGCGGAGTACAATATTATAGTAAAGGTATCAAAGGAGGAAGTTTGTATGAAGAAGTTTATCACAAATTTAGGATTTGTGCCAGGTAGCGAGGGGCTGATTCCCTTATATTATGATAACAACAAGGCGATTGCTCAAATAAGAGAACACAGGTCTCATTATAAGTGCTTTGAGGAGGTTTTAGCTTATTAGAGAGATCGTGGCCCGAGGAGATATAGTAGTGGAACAAGTTCCATCCGAAGATAATATCGTAAATCCATTGATAAAGCCATTGTCTCAAATTATTTTTAAGCATCACAGGGGTTTGATGGGAATCAGGTACATAGGTGATTGGCTTTAGGTCAAATGGGAGATTGCTAGTCATAGGTGCCCTATAAGCCAATCACGTGAGTGATGACACGTGACATAATACACATTCTTTTTTCTTATTATATTTTGACATTTTATTACTTTATATTACTTGTTGTATATATATATATATATATTGTGATGTCTATGGATCTGTGCAATGAGAATTAGATCGTGATGATATTATTATAATAAGACTGATTCACCTTTAAACACAGACTCAAAATAATCCTAGTCATAGGTTACTCGAAAGGGACATCAAAATAACCTGACAAACTAGTGTGTTGTATACCTGTAATATCCCTTACTTTTAAAATTTATTAATAAGGATTTATTTGTAAATCGAAGGACCTATATGTAAATATAAAAATTTCAAGGACTAAACTGTTAAGTTAAAAAGAAAAAAAAAAAAATCTTAGTCATAGGTTACTCGAGAGGGACATTGAGATAATTGGACAGACTAGTGTGTTGTATATCTATCAATATGATGGAGGCAACTGGTCTCATAGCTACTCGTGTGAGGACACTAGGGTTACACTACAGATGCTTATTGGAGAATGAGTTCATTAATTGATCCGCTCACGGAATGCTGGATGGTTAATGATACCTCATTGTCAAATAACGATTCTGTTGTCCTAGTGGTGTATTAGTCTTTAGACTTGAGACACCAAGGATGTCATGTATGAGTACTCTATTCTATGATACCGGACTTATAGACTTGGAAATTTCAGATCTAGCATAACTGGTTATCGAGAGTGGCAGCCAACCTTATGAGGACTATTGAGTGTCGATAGAGGATCATCCACTCTCGGTGTCATTAGAGGAATATCCCATGTGATCTTGCTCAAACAAATCTCTAACCATGGTCATTCGGATTGAGAGAGAGAGTTCTTTGGTAGAATCCGATTAGAGCGAGACTAGAGTAGAAACTGTATGGGTCTGATAGTACCATACCGAGTATATAGTCTTTGGGGAATTAGATAGATGAGGGGCTATAGGTACATGATAACTGAGGACAAACAGGTCTAATGGATTGGATTCCCCTATATCGTTTATCGGTTGTGGCCTAGTACATCCGTAATCGATGAGTCAAATAAATTATTATGAAGATAATAATTCATTAAGCTAGAAGGAGTTTTGACAGGTATGACTCATGACCGGCTCGATATTGGGCCTAGAGGGTCACACACATATGGTAGGCGTTGCGACGAGTAAAGGCTCGGATATGAGATATCCGTCGGAGCCTCTATCTTATTGAAATCCAATAAGCTCATAAATTTTTGAATCCTATGGATGAGATTCAATAAGAGCTAATGAGAGATTATTGGATAGAGATCCACTAATCTAAGATACTTAGGCAATTGGATGGAGATTCAATACTCAATATAGTAGGATCCATCAAGACTAAGTTGATAGGGGGCTTCTATAGATATGAAGGAACTAAACACCCATAGGCTAGAGGTTCTTGATTTCTATCTCCTATTCTCCTCTCTCCTTCTCCTCCTCAAATAGTAGGCATGAAGATTTAGGTAGTGATTTGACGAGCGTCATCGTAGCCCTATTATGTGGATCACTACTAGAGAGGGAGACGCTTGACCTCATTCATGCTCTCTTACAGATCTGCAAGGATTCAAGGATATACGATCTCCCCAAGTAAAACACAATATTTCATATACACATTTTTTATTTTACAGATTTTGCACATCAATCTTCGCACGATGACGAACATCTTTTTGGGAAATATGATAATTTTATTTTCTGTTCTTCTGCTACGTATGTGATGTCACCTCTAGATTTTCCTACAAATTCCTAGTTCGAGCCCTCCAAAGCTTAAGTCAGTTTTTTATGGTAGCGTTGAGTGTTCAAGATCCACCCCCTTGGGTCAAGGGGTTAGTGTTTATACCTCTCCCTGAGGGTAGATCGCACGTAGGTTGTTAATGACTATCGACACTCCAAGCGGTCGATTTGTCTGCTCTGGACGGTATAGGCCAACTGTTCCAGTTCTGCACCACACGGGGCTGCTTTGTACGATCTTAAGCACGGTTGTGCATCGTTCCCAAGTCCGTTGCGTTGCTTCGAGTCTGCTACATCACTTCGAGGTCATACTGTCCATGTGCACCACATCGATTTTGAGATATCATGTTGATTCTGAGATAACCGACGACTATCATTATGAGGTGATATCGAAATATTTCCAATCAAGATTATCATTATCTCTAAATAAGATAGCCAAAATTTGTTTAGACTCCTCATCTCAGGTCAAGTCAATCATCAGCAAAAGGTGCACATCTATCAAATCAAATCAATCACAATTTAGTTAGGTGGTTAATAATGAGGATGCACAAATAAAAAATGACACAAGGATGCATTGAGGTGCCGCTGCTGATGTCTAAGAAGGCATCTGTGGAGCCTATTGCTTCGCTCATCAGGCCCCATGCCAATTCGATTTGAATCAAATTCCTACACAGTGCAGAAGAGAAGAATTTTATTCTGCAAAGAAAAGAAGAATTTTGTAATGGCTCAGGACTAAAAGATAAAAAATGATTACCGATTAAAAAATAAATAATAGTAAATTTAAACGATTATAAAAGAATTATCACTGTGATTTCTGAAGGTGTAAGAGGAATGATTTTTGTGATGTTACAGATTTGTAGGGGTAGCAAAAGGATGAGGTTCAAAATTTGCAGACACTCTGAATCTTATCTAGCAAAGAGGAGTATCCAGTGAATGAGCCAAACTTTCCATGTGAACCGAAGGTGCAGCAGCTCTTACAAAGTAATGGAGCCAAGAATAGGAACCTTGTCACGATGACTTGCCACATGCTTATCGGTCATTCATGCATGCATCAGTTGCCACTTTGAAGCATCCAATTAACCAAGGCGTTGCTACCAGAGAATGAAAGGAGAGTAGGCGTAGAACAGACGGTATATGCTACTACTACAAACAAATAGCTGTCAATGCATCCATGTGAGGCTGTCACCATTTTAGTCGATCAGCTTTGCTTTCAGAAGCAATATTCCAAAAGAGGAGCACCCACCTTCACTGAGAATGAGCTAGAAACTAGGCTGCCACATCAGAGACACAAGTGTCCAAAAAAAGTCACACTTTAAATGGGCGATGGTGGGGCCAGGCCAGCACTGCTCCAATGGTCCCCACCCCCCACAGGTCAGCTTGTTGGCAATCAGAGCAGAAGAATCCCAAATGTGTACTAAAGACCCCTACACAATGGGCCCCCCACTTCTGTTCTATTCCATCACACCATGCTCTTTTATTATTCGCCACATTGATGGAGGTCATACATATATGGGTGAGGGAGCCCACCAAGGAGATCAACGACATACGGGTGAGAGAGCCCACCAAGGAGATCAACGATGGTGGCATCACATCCACTGGCACGTAGGGTGGCTCGTGGAGGGCTGTAGTCTGACACAACCATCAGATCACCTGCGACTTTCCATTGTCCGTTCTCCCTTCTCCATCTCTCCTTCTCTCTCTCCTCTCTTCTTGGGGGAGCACATCCACAACATTATAGTGACAGCTCATATTCTCGTCACTTCCCTGGAGGTTTGTGAAGTCTGTTATTATTATGCCAGCAAAACTTGTTCCAATGTTCACCTCATGGATTCACGCCCTGAACACGGGCAGCAGCCACAGTCAGAGAAAGGACACCATGTGCCCCAGGAAGCCATGATAACACTTTGCATCACTTTGTTCTGATCTCAACTTTACTCTCATGTGTCATGCAGTTGACACACTTAATGTTATCTCTGGTATTCACACTTTTCTTTTTTCTTTCTTTAGACCTCACCCAAAAAAAAAAGAAAAACCATTCTGATTATCTGAAATTTTCTAGGAAAAACGGGATCTATAGTAATACTAAATGTTCAGAAACTTTTCTATTATTTCTAAAAACAAAACAATATCTGTGGTTACACTAAAATGTTCAGATCCTTTTCTATTATTTATGAAAGGTTTTCATACCACATTTCTCTCTCTCTCTCTCTCTCTTTAGTATCTTCTACTTTCATTGTGTAATTAAACAAGAGTATATTTTGTTAATAAAATATTTCTATAATATATCTATTTTAAGATCCTTTTCTATTATTTATGAAAGGTTTTCATACCAAATTTCTCTCTCTCTCTCTCTCTCTTTAATATCTTCTACTTTCATTGTGTAATTAAACAAGAGTCTATTTTGTTAATAAATTATTTCTATAATATATCTATTTTAATATTCTCATCTCACCTATATCGAATTTTCTATTTTTTCCAACCATCCAATGTTCTTTTCCCTTTACTGTAAAGAGATTCTTGCAAAAAAAAAAAAAAACATACATTTTAATAATAAATCTATCAACTACAACATGTCCTCATGTCACTCAAATCAAAGCATGAAAGAGGGAACTCCTAAGACCAGCAACTACACAACTTAAAACGATGGAGACAAGAGAAGACTCTCCTTTCTCCCAAGTATCACCCTGAGGGCCTTCTCTTTCCATCTGCAAATGGATCTTTTTCATTATCCTCATTTGTACAGGGAATGGGGCTCACTGAGTCTGATGAAATAAAAAGGTGCTTGTGGATGGTATGTGTGAGAAATGATAATAGACTCGTGGAGCACATTCCGAAGAGCGTAGAAAAGAGGGAGGACCTCATCTATTTACCATAACGCCATCGAGGAACCAGCGACAGCGAATCAAAGTTTCTCACAACGCATGGAAAACCAGACCAGAAATAACGACGAGTAGGCGAAAAAAATGTACAATAAATTACATTGCCAATTCTAAGCAAGAAAAAGAAAAAAAAAGGAAAAGAAAAGAAAACGAGGAGGAAAAAGAAGACGACGACCTCCGACGATCGAGTCCACCTCACATCGGCTGCGAACCTGCGGCGGAGAGGATGTTGGCAATGGTGCTCATGGTTCGCACCTGCATCTCGAGCGCGGCGATGTAGTCCGACGCCTCCTCCAGGAGCGTCGCCAAAGGCAGCTTCCGGCAGCCGGGAACCAGCCGGCCCAGAACCCTCGCCTTCCGCTCCAGCGCCTGCGGCTTCGTCTTTTCCGCCGGACGGAAGGCGAAGACGGGACGGAAGGCGAAGACGGTGGCCACGCCGCCGAGGGACTTCGGCCCGCCAGCCCGCGCCCGCGCCCGAACCCTGAGCTTGAGCGTCCGGCCGGAGAGGATCGCGCGGCTCCAGCGCGTCTGACCTCCCGCCGCCAGCGCCAGAGCCCGGTCCGCCGCCGCCCGGACGGCGCGGCTGCGCGAGTGATCCGTCGACGCCGTCGGGGAGGACCGGCGGACGCGGCGGAGGGCCTCGACGAGCTTGGAGGAATAGGTCTTCTGCTCGCCCTGCGTCCTCCACTTGGCCAGCGGCTTCTCCGCCCCGCGCTTCCGCTTCCTCTCCCCTCCTCCCTCCTTAGCGGCGGCGGTTTCCCGCTTCACGTTCGAAATCGCCATCACAAATCTCACAAAGCACCTCGATCTCCAACCACTCCAAATCGCCTGCAACGAAAGCGATCGAATCAGTCAAAAAAAGCCCGATACCATCGCCAAATGGTTCCGAGATCGAGATGAAGACGAACAGGAAAAGAAATAATCGAGATTACGAGATCGCATCTGTGTTCTTACCTCGCCAAATTCGATCCAAGAGAGGGAGAAATGCGAGAGATTTTGGAGCGGTCGGTAATCGATCGAAGGGAATGGGTTGTTTCGGAGAGGAAAGCCAAGGATCTCTTAAAGAGGAAGGAAGCAGCAGTAATATATCCCTTACCATAACAAGCGTCAGCTTCCATATTTAACCCGCTGAGGCATCCCTTCTCGCAACTCTCTTCCCCCCTCCCATATTGACCATTTTGCCCTCGCATCCCACCGATTCAAGGCTTTTGGGGCTATCAAATTTAACCCGCTATTACGTCTCGAAGGTCAAATCAGCGGCGAAGGGCCCCAGTACAAGGCTCCCTCGGACGGATTTGCCCTCATCAAATGACGATCGTGTCATCAGGGTTTCGACGACTGTGATGAGGTCTACCCATCTCAATGATAAGTGCACGTGGGGCGGTCACTTTGGGTAACTGGAGTTAAAAGTTGACAGCCACGGGGGAGAGGAGACGACCTCCTTTTTCTTAAGTTAGTGTCGCGCTGGGCGGTGAGATGTTTGGTTCGCAAAGCAGGTGGGCGTTGCAACATCTCTAGGAAGTTCAAGAGGGTTTTATTAATAGAAAACATCTCTGAAAACAGAAACAAATCGATTGAATTAAATTTGTTGTTCGAGAGTGGGTTTGGACAGATGGACGAGTTATTGACACGTTATCCTATCTGGTTAGTCCCATATGTTATCAAATGATCATCCAACTCGATACGAACCTCGCTCGGCCTCGGATGATTGCAGTAACCTCTCGACGTCAGCATAAATGGTTGAATCGTAACTGTAATTGACATACATCTTCATCATTAAATAATAACCATTCTAATCATCTTGAAATCAATTCTTGTTTCAATTTAATGAGTATCTCTGACTAAATATAAACAGATCCCAAGTACTCTCTTATTATATTTAAATCTTTCGAATCGTTTAAGTTTCAAAATATTGAACATTCCTTAAATATTCCTCCAATATAATGTTTGTTTCTAATGTGATCTCACATTTTTTTCTTTATACTTATACCTGATTCACGACGAGTTCGAAAGTTAAACATTTTTTTTATATATATACTTCAATTTATGAAGTGGGTTAACTTCATGCTTCTCCTATAGCATAACAGTTATAAATTTATGAACTTCATGCTTTCTCCAATAGCATAACAGTTATTGGTTCCTTTATTACAATTCTATATAATTAGAGTTACTTATGAGGGAATCATACTAGAAAAAATTAGACATCTATCTCAAGCATATATAATTAGAGTTATGTATAAGAAAATCATACGAGAAAGAATTAGACATCGATCTCATATCTATTTATCATGGTCAAACATTCCATTTAAAGTGGATTGACTTCACACCTCCCTTGTAGTATAACAACTATTGGTTCTAATAATTACTCCATTATAATCCTACAATCCGTATATGTATGAGAAAATTATGCAAGAAAGAATTAGGCATCTATTTAAAGTCTATTTCTCATGATCGAATATTCTATTTGAAGTGGATTGATTTCATGCCTCTCTTATAGCATAGCAATTATTGGTTCTAATGATTACTCCATTGCAATCCTATGATCTGCATATCTCAAGCCTATATAATTAGAATTATATATGAGAAAACTATGCGAGAAAGAATTAGGCATTCATCTCAAGTCTATTTATCATGATTAAACATTCTATTTGAAGTGGATTGACTTGATGTCTCTGTTATAGCATAACATCTTTTAGGTTCAATGATTGCTCCATTGTAATCCAATAATCTATATTTCATATCTGTATAATTAAAATTATGTAAGAGAGAGAATTAGGCATTCATCTAAAATATTTAGATTTTATATCTTTATCAATTTTTTTGTCCTAATCCATCATAAATTATTTGGAGAGTAATAGCCCCACAAGAAAATCAATAATAGCAGGCATGATATGTGAAATATATAATATTTTTAATATTTTCATAAACAAGATCACTAACTCAAAGCAAAAGATCATTATAAAAAAATGACTTATACCAAATGTGTTTATGACATCAAGGGTATTGTATTTTATTTTTAATAAAATTCATATGATATTAATTTGGAGAGGCGAAATCTAAATATTATCATTGAGGTTTTGAGAAATATAGTTACTTAAAAAATATATCAAATAAACTAGGATGAAAAGAATAAAACAAAGAGCAGTGACGTTTCTACCATATTAATCAAAGTAAGTCACTGACTTGTAGAAAATTTGTGTAGCTAAGGCTCTTATAAAAAAATCATGTTCATGCCATTTTCAATGCATTTTCTAATAGCATCTTTGATGTGATCTGTGAAAGGACGAAAAGCTTATCAACGATCAAGTGGATCCATTTTTTTCTTTTAATTTATTTTTCCCAATGTTCCAGAGATCTATCTTGCCATATTTTGCAAGAAGAATTAGAATACATAGCAGGGTTCTATCACTTATTCCAATATAGAAGAGGACATAACCTACAGCTCCTCACTATTATGCAACCACACTTAAGACAACCATGCTATCATTGCCTCCCATTACGCAATAAATATTAAGTAGACAAAAAGTTAAACAAATCTTCTGTCCCAACAAAAAAAAATATATATAATGACCTACAGGCAAACAAAGTACCCAAAAGATTTGGACACTCTTTCTTATTGCCAGTTGATTATTTGTATGGAGTAAATTGGAATGTTTCTATGGAGTCAAATAAGGACATGAATTTTTTTTTTTTTTTTGGTGGCCTCCTGCCAGAACAAATGATCAATACCCAGCTAACTTTTTCTTTATATGCAACAAAATTTTCTTTCTTTGCTACCTATGGTTAGTCTTTTATTTATTAACGTGCTAAGAACTTCTCTCAATGAAAGGTAACATTTAGTCTCTTAGTTAAATTTATCAGGATCGAAATACATCAAGATGGGTTTCAACAAGTTAAGGATTTAATAACTAAGCATCAAGTCTTAGAAAAGAAATTAAAAGAAACCAGCTTGCAAAAATGGAAAAAGCATCATTTGGCTGTTCTATCCTTATCCTTATCAGAACAAAATTAATATAATCTAAGATCATCATTTAATGACAAGTAACAGCTCATTTGGCTGTTCTATGTGGGAGTGTCTTCCACTGGGGGAATCAAGTCTATTTTGTTTCCAATCTTTTCAACGATTAGCTAGTGATGTGAATGTCTAAAATAAATGCAACTGAAGCATAAAATCCCATGTAATGATCTCCATGACATGCTTTTTCTTTATCCTCTTACATCATCATGTTTCAATTTTGCCTGTCCTTTTGCTGAATTGTATATTTAATTTCCCTTTTGTTTCCTTTTTTTTTTTTCGTTGCAAAGAAAGTATTCTAACACAAAATTTTGGGTGTATTGCTTTTCAGGAGTAGAGAGGATTCCTCCACATTGCCCACATCCACAGAAGAAGGAATCTAAATTCCCTTCTGTACTTGGCGTTATAAACTGCATCAATTATACACAAAATAGCATATAGGCAATCTATCAAGGACCAATTCACATGCTATAATAGAAAATGACCAAGTGGGTTTTTCACACCTTTCTTTTCTCCTTCAATTCTCAAATTTTATTTTCTAGCAAAATCATTTTGATGCTCCAAAATCTTAAAAAGTACGTTGAGCATATAAAACCAAGTCCGTGCCACTAAAACATAAGAAATATGTTCAAAGATGTTATACATACATACATATATATTTATATATATAATATGATAGGTTTATCTAACTTTGCATGTCAGTCCTCTTTCAATAAAGGACCATCCATGAGAGATGATGATTGATAATGCCTTTCTTGTGCAGTGAGGAGGTAAAAACCACATGCTTCAGATTAGATGAGTCATTTAGCTATTGATGTAGAGTGTTACACATACACAAGCACCCTTGTCCATAATAAAAATGCAAAACACCAAACCTTGTCTTATCATGATCTTGGTGTATGATTGCTTTATCTAACTTTTTTAGGTACATCTGCATGTCAACCCTGTTTCAGGGAAGTATCATGGAAGACATGAAAGTAAAACCCAAATTCTTAGGTTAGACAAATCATTTAGCTAGGGGAAGTAGGTGGTTCATGCATCCATGATCACCTAATAGAGTGCATGACACCAAACTTTGTCTGGTCATTTTAGGATTATTGGAGACAATTGGGACACTGTTTGTGAATGGTCAATGATCACATAAAAAAAATGAACAAACAAGGACCAATGGCAGACAGCAGAATATAAAGAGGACATGGGACTGATATGTGGGACATAAAAAGAGAAACAGTTGCATGCCTACTTATTAGAAGTCATAGCATTTGTTTCATTGCACATATGTCTCATGTTGTATATGGTTATTCCAATAAGCATTCTGAGAACCACAGAGTAAATAGAAAATAAACAGAGGACAAAAATCTTGATATTTATTACAGTGAATAATGATGTGAAACATTACAGAGAGAGAGAGAGAGAGAGAGAGAGAGAGAGAGAGTACCAGGAAGTTAATTAAACCCGTAAGTGGTGAAGGAAAATTTCTCCTGAGATAAGAGATGTGGATCCATCTGGACTAATCTCTCCTTTTACTTCCATAGCACACTCATCCACTTTCAACCCAAAAAAAAGGACAAATGATGTTTCTTCGATCAAGCCCATACTTCAAATTTGAGCAGCAAACAGTGAGAAACTGACTAAGTTTGCTGTTAGAACCTTAGCAGATTCTAAACTTGAGGTTGATCTCTTTAGGGGATCGGCCTCCTTGAAACTCTATAGGGGTTTCTTCCTCTAAGTTGCTGCTTAAAGGCTGCAAAAAAGATTCATCTATTGCTTACTAAAAGAGGAGAAATACATGGCTATTTATAGGGTTTCTAAACCCTAACTCCTAATAGGACTTCTACTCAAGACTCTTACTTCTAACCAACTTCTAATAGGACTCCTACTCAAGACTCCTATTCCTTTATAACTCCTAATTCTTCTCTAAGAAACAACCTCCTAATCCTAGCCGGCCTCTTCACCTCTTTAATAGGGGTCGGCTTAGGTAGATTTTACATGAATGTCCCTCTCAATTAGGACTCTCCTAGCTAGAGTCCTAACAGACCTGCCCTTTTCAAATCAGCCTTGTCCTCGAGGCTGACGATTTGAGAATTTGATCTTCAAGTCATCATAGTTCGCTTAAGTGGCATCTTCTGTTAGTAGGTTTACCAACTATATTAGTATTTCAGTAGAGGATCGTCATCGTTAAGTCACGATCCGTCGATCAATAATGGCACTTGGCTGGGTCTGGAGTTCTTTGGTAGTCTTTGGTGGATGGCTTTGGGCTGTCTCCAAGCACCTATTCACCATTTCCATCTGGCCGTCGGTTTGTGGGTGATATGCCATACTCCTTTTCAATTTAGTATCCTGTATCTGGAATGACTGTCCAAAATCTTCTCGTGAAGATGCAAGTAGAATTTGTCACAAGCACAATGCGTC
>LVTN01003254.1:11967-22460 GCA_001649415.1 Musa itinerans
TCAATTCATAGAAAGATTTCAAGTATCAAATATCGAGAAATCAAGATCGTGATTTGGATTAATAACTCATTCAAATCTAAGTCATCAAAATCACTTTAATAGTTCAAGAGATTTATAAAATAACATAAATAGATTCATTAATCTCCTTTTGAAAAAATTGATAAAATAAAGAAGAAAAAAATTTTCAAGGAGAAAGCTTTCCTCATTTTAGTGTTTCAATTCATATGATTGATTTGATATAAGCAAAACCAAATTTTTATACCAAATAAAAATATACATCAACATTTAAAATCGAAAAAGAACTTTCATTACAGCAAAGATCGATAATCCATAAATCATAAGAATCATCATGCATAATTTCGAAATATAAACTCATTAAGCATGATCATTATGCATTATTAAATCAACAAGCATGGTTTCATTGAACATAAGACATCTTTAATCAAAATCGAAAAGCTACATGGAAATCATCAAAAGACACATTATTGCTTCTTAAGAACATACATAAGATTAATCTTACTTGGTATACAAGTATTAGATTTATATCTAACATTTTATTGTATTTTCATAAAACATGTAATTATCATTATCATTTTCAAAATTACTAGCATGATTCCAATATTTTTTTATTTTTATTTTTTACTAACTAATTAAAAATGACTCATGAAAACCATCAAGTAATTTCAAAATAAAGCAAAGAGGTTTTGGTTACCTCGTCATTGAAAGTTGTTAAGGCATAGTTTGCCCCATCGCCTTTGTTGGTTTGCTTCTCATCTTCGGATGTGCTCGATTCGTCCTTTAGCAACTTCTTCTTTAGTTTTATATAATCATCTTTAGAGTGACCCAGCTTCTTGCATTCATAGCAAGTAGTTATGTTCTTTTTAAGTTTGTTTTTATTCTTTAATTCTTATTTTAAGAACTTTTTAAGCTTTATTGTGAGAAGTTCATGTTTATCATCACTTGAGCTATCACTCAAGTAGTATTCTATTATTCGAAGTGTCAAATCCTTCCTATTCTTTGGAAGGTTGTTCTCAAGTGTAAAAGTTTGTCAAGTCATTTAATAGTTTGTGATCTAATGAGCATTTTGGGTAATATAGGGTTAACTTCAATCAGAAAAGGCAAATTGATTAAAGTTGGAGGAATCAGATGTTGGGTCGGTGCAAACATGTCAGATGATTGGACGTCAAGCCGGAGGATCAGTCGACGTGTCGGCAGAAAGCTTTGGTCCGTGAATTCAGGCATTGGTGTAACATCCCCCATTTTTAAAAATTTTATAGATGCTTGTTTGTAAATATGAGGATTAGCTAATAATTCTTTTGTATTAAATAATTTTATATTAGAAGTTAATGGTTAGGGACCTAAATGTGAATCTTGAAAAATTGATATGATTTGTCAAAGATTCACATTAAAAAAAAAGAAAAAGAAGACATGTGTCACTAGCTAACCTAAGTGTGGTGCCACCCATGTTGGTTCTATGGATGACACATAAGCCCCTTTTATGCATGCATGATATCTTGCAACCCTTGTATTAGCCAAACTCAAGTAATTCGATGAGAGATTAAAGAAAGAAAACTTAATTTTCTGCAACCAAAGTTGGTTTGAGAAGAGAAGGGAAGAAGAAGAAGAAGAAGAAGAAGAAGAAGAAGAAGCTTTGCTTGAGGTTTTACATTAACTCCCCACATTTGGGAATCAAACTTTTCTAAGGCAAGTGTTCTAACCCCATCCTATAGAATTCCTAATCTCTATTTTCATTTTATTTCTTCATAATTCGAAAGATTTCAGTTTAGCACCAAACCTTTCTTTCGTTTTGATACAAAGCCATGAATCTGTAATTTTTTGATAATCTAACCTCTATGCATTGTTTCGAACCTAACTTTTAGTACTAAACTCTAATTTAGGCAAAACCTAATCCATTTGAAAGTATCTCAAAGACCTTTATTTTGATACCTAGATTGAATGATTTAGAGTTTAAATGCCTACTAAGACTTCTATTTCAGTTAACCCTATAGATTCTGCAAACCAAGGATTGTAATTTCTGACCTCTTGTTGCTTAACTGCTTATAACTTTCTGTTGGGAACTCAGATTTATACAAAGTATGATTTATTGGAAACTAAACTCAAAATTATTCTTGTGATTACCTGATTTGTAATTTTTGGAGTACAATTGCAAACTGAAACATCTATTTTCATCGACCCAGTGTATTTAGTAAAATAGAGCTGATGTTTTCAGACCTTTTACTACGAAATTATTTGTAACTCCCTGTTGTAAACTTCAATTCTTGTAAAATTGATTTACCTAAAACTAGATTGACACTTATTTCGAATGACATCTATTTTGTATAAATTGGAGCATAATTGGTTATCAAAATAATTCATACAATCTGCCTCTCAAATTCTGCCAAAATTAAGCTTTGGTCGATTTTGCCTCTTATTGTTTCTTCTCTTTGAAAATTGATTTCGGTAAAAACCCTTGCTTTAGTTGAGCTTTACATTATTGCCTTGAATTTTTGTATACTTTTGTCCTTCAATTATTTGTACACCTGCAACTATCATGTAAAGTTCATGTTTGCATCGCAATGATTCATATAGGTACATGCATTCCGTTGTTCCGCATGTGTTTCCGATATATACCAACCTTATTGTTCACAATGCTCTTTTGTACTCTAGTATTTATGGGTTTGTCTGGACCTTTGCCAAAAATGGTAAAGGGATTATTTGGACCTTTGCTAGAAATAGTAGAGGGATTGTTTGGACCTTTGCTAGAAATGGTAAAAGGGTATGTGCTTAGAGCCCGCGATGCTCTAGATTATGTTTGAGATCCCACTTCACCTTCTATCTGTTTGATATAATATCCAAAACTTTGGTTATATGCTTCTATGTGTGCTTTGGATAAGAATGAAATGTATGCAATGTCAAATGCGACGTTTGAGCTTCTGTTTCGTATTTGTTCTTTGATATGTTCTGAAATGCTTCTTATGCTTCCGAAACATTCCATATGCCATTGATATGTTTCGAAGCATTTCATCTGCCATTGATATGTTCCGAAATGTTTCATATGTCATCGATATCCGAAATGCTTCTTACGTCTTTGATATGCTTTGAAATATTCTATATGCCATTGATATGCTCCTTCTGCTAATAATATGCTCCAATTAGCCCTTACTCCATTGTTATGAACAAAACATGTTTCGAATGAAATGACATTATAACTCTGCATTTTTCGAGTGGCTATCTTTGAACTCTTGTATCTCTGCCTTGTATTTTGAAACTGTATATGTTCAAAACTATCCTCTTTTCTATGGATATATTAGTCACTTGCTGAGCTTTATATGCTCACCCCATTGCTATATAAATTTTTTCAGGATAACTTATCGCTCGCTAAAATGTGTAAATTGGGTTGAGGCAGTGGAAAGCTAGAAGGTTTTGGGGCAAACCTTTCGTACTTGATAGGTTGATGTTGTATAAGTTCCTTTGTGTGTAATGAAATATCAACGACAACTCTAGATTGATGTTTGTACATATTTGAAAAGTACCTCTTATATCGGGATTTTGGGAATGTTAAGTTTAAATTATATAATTATATAAACAGGTGGTACGTGTTGGGTTTGTGATTTTATAGATTCCCATGCTGATGGATTTATGATGTGGTTATGGTTTAGTTGAGTTAGCTTTGGATTTTGTGAATCATTATGTGATATGATGGTATGATTATAAACTGCACAGTTTTTTATAAATTGTAGATTATAGAGGTGAATTTTGACTTGAATGTTTTCTTAGTGGTATCAAATGTATGTTTGGATCCTAGATTATTGTTGAATTATAATATTATTGATTTTGAGTTAGGTTCACACCTCCTGAATGAGGAGTAAATTTAGGGGGGCGTGACAATCGGGCTAAGAAGATCAAACATTATGCTAAAGAGATCAAATGTTGTGAGAAGACAATATACTGATTGGGTAATACGCCGAAGGAGAAGATGATGTGCCGAAGGATCGAACGAACTGCGAGAAGAACCAATGACATGCTGGACAACAAAGGATTCACTTGTAATCGATTATGTCTAGATCGAGTTAGTTTAGAGCCTAATTGAATCGATTTAGAATGTAATTAAACTAACTCAATTAGGGGCCAACTAGGCCCAAGTTTGGGCTATGTTGGGACAAATGAAAGGCTCAAATAGTAACCCAACAGATGGAACCATCGTGGCACAGTCTCGAGACTATGTCAAGCGGTGGTACCATCGGTCTGGGTGGTGGTACCGCCTAGACTCAGTCTCCCAAGTGGTAGTATCGCCAGACTAGGCGATGGTTCTGCCCAATGTCAGGCTGCAGGCGGTGGTATCGCCCGTACCCCAAAATATAAGGGATTTGAATTTTGGCTCCAAGTTTTGAAGCCATTTGGGGTCTATAAATACCCCAGCTATTCCTACATGGAGCTGCAAGAAAGATTGAGCAAAACTCTATTGTAAACCCTATTAGAAAGTTGAGTTCCCTTCTCCTAAAGCTTAGATAGAGTTCTAAGAGAGGTGTGTGAGGGATACCTTGTAAAAGAGAGTTGTAAAAGGTTATCTCCTAAACCCGTGAAAAGGAGAAGATGGGTGTAAAATGATAGTTGGTCTTTGCCCATTGAAAGAAGATCGATAGTGGATGTTGGTGGCCTCAATGGAGGATGAATAGGGAGTGGATGTAGGTCACGACGACCGAATCACTATAAAATTTGATTTGCATTTATTTTGAGTAATTTACTTTCATAACAAACTTCATCCTTACTTTGCTTTCACTATGTTTATAAACTAACATGCTTTCAAGTAAAGCACTTTTTCGAAATCGACATGTACACCCATTTTACGGATGTTGTCAACAGTTTAAAAGCTCTTAGCAAATATTTTTTGAACTTTAAACTTATTAATAAAATCTTAAGATCCCTTCCAAAGAGTTGGGACCCTAAAGTAACGGTCATTCAAGAGGCCAAGGATTTAAATAACTTTCCTCTCATAGAACTTATCGGGTCACTAATGATCTATAAGATGACTTGCAACATTTATAAAGAGCTTGAGAATAACCTTCCAAAGAACAAGAAGAATTTTGCACTTAGAACAAAAGAAAACCACTCGAGCGAAAGCTCAAGTGATGATAAACTTGAACTTCTTATAATAAAGCTTAAAAAATTCTCAAAACAAGAATCAAAGAATAAAAATAAACTTAAAAAAAATATAACCACTTGCTATGAACGTAAGAAGAAGGAAGTACTATAGGAAGAATCGAGCTCATCAGAAGACGAGGAGCAAACTAACAAAGGCGATGTGGCAAACTACGCCTTAACGACTTTCGATGATAAGGTAATCAAAATCCCCTTAGTTTACTTTGAAATTACTTGATGTTTTTCATGAGTTGTTCTTAATTTAGGTTAGAAAAATTATATATATATTTTTTTTTGAAAATTACATGTTTAATGATATAATGAAAATGTTAAAAGTTTTGGAAATGTTAAAAGTTTTGGAATCATGCTTATCTTTCTAGTAATTTTAAAAAATAAAAAATTAAGCATGATTATTACACATTAACTCGTAGCACTAAGTATGACAAGTTAGATCCTCTTAATCATTTTAATTGAAAAAGATCATGTTCCAGATTTAATGATGCATAATGATTTGAAATCTTATGTTTTGGATTTACATGTTACACTTTTGATCTTATATCTTTCATAACATGACTCCTTTGTATTTATGATTTATATATCTCATGATATGATTGAATCATTGATGCGAAGAAGAAAATACATTACTACAACAAACAAAATGATTTGATTAAAAAATGTTTTATGAAATCATGATGAAATAATGTGTATGTAAATTGATGATTTCCGATTTTGATTGAAAATGCTCAATAAAATCATGCTTGTTGTTTTAATGACATAATGATGTAATGATATAATGAAAGTTTTGGTACAATACTTGATGACCTTATTCTATGCATGAGATTTTGAAGTTATACATGATGATTTTTGTGATTTATTGATCTTGATGATTTTTATGATAAATCTTGCACTTTCGTTTTAAACGATGATATATGTTTTGATTTAATAAAAAGGACAAGGGCATGCATGTATGAAATCAATCGCTTAAATTGAAACAACTAAAAAGAGGAAAACAATTTTCTTAAAAATTTCTCTCTCTATCTTATCGATTTTTCAAAAAGAGATTAATGAATCTATTCTTGAACTATTAAAGTGACTTTCTTAATTTGATGGATTTGAATGAGTTTTTATCTATATCAAGATATTAAATTCTCGAAATCAAAACTTGATAATTTTTCTTTATGAATCAAGATCCCTTACTTTTTATTCTCGAATGATTTCTTACATTTTATTAATGAGAATATTTATCCAAATGAATTATAATGTTTCCATGATTATTATTTTTGTTTCTCACAACTTGAGTTGATGTGCTTTGATATTTCTTTCATGTTTCGATACTCTCTTGTTTTCATGAAGCTCATTACTAAATTGATTTTTCTTGATATATTTCATGTGATGACTTACTTTTGTATTATTCTCCTATTTTTGCCAATGACAAAGGGGGGAAAGAATTGCTAGTTGAATGTTAAATTTAGACAAATTGTTAAATCTCCCAAACGCATAAACTCTCCTTATACATTTTTGGGATCATGATATTGACTTCTTGATTTTTATAACTTGAGTCTACTTTTTTAATCAAGATCGTTTCCTATCATTCTTTCTATTTATAAAAGAAGAAATTTATCAAAAATGATATATGGTCTTTTGACATCCATGATTGAAATATTGATGTAAATTCATCTTTGTTATTTATCTTTATCATGATTTAGAAATTTATGTAAAGGGAAAAGAATTACAACATTGTATTCTTCCCTTATATTTGACAATGACATAGGGGGAGCAAATTTTACTAGCTTGCACAATTCAAGAAGATGCGAAAGCATGCTTGCTTGCAATCTCAAAAGAGAAGCAAAGATTGCTAACTTACATATCTTAAAAATTGCTAGCTTGCATGATATAAAACTTACTAGGATTGCTAGCTTGTAATTTAAAGAGGAGCAAAAAGTTGCTATATCAAGAAAAGCAAATATGCTAAACTTGCACATCTCTAAATTATTGCTAGCTTATATGTAAAATGATGTAAAATTTTGCAAACTTGCGCTTTGCCAAGGAAGCAAAAATTGCACTTCTCAAAAGAAAAGAAAGAAAATTACTTGCTTGCATGATGATAAAACTTGAGATTATATTGCAATGATTTGAAACTTGATAGTTGCACTTCTCCTTTTTGTTGATGACAAAGGGGGAGAAGTTATGATAATGATTATGCATTGAATGATGGATTGTAAATTTGATCATGTATGATTTTATAATGATGTGTTGCAAATATTAATGATTAAATTTGCTTTGACTTGAATTCAATTTGAATTCAAGGTTCAACTCAAATATGCTACATCGATAGGGAGAGTTAAGGTTAGCTTCGTCATCAATTGGTTGTCATCATCAAAAAGGGGGAGATTGTTGAATCTCAGATTTTGATGATGAAACCAATTGATGTGTTTGTGATCTAATTAGTATTTTGAGTAATGCGGGGCTAACTTCGTTCGAAAAGGTAAATTAATTAAAGCAGAAGGAATCAGATGTTGGGCTAGAGAAAACATGTTAGAAGATTGGATGTCGAGCTAGAGGATCGGTCGACGTGTTGGCAAAAGGCTTCGATCTGTGAATTCAGGCATCGAGCCAAGAAGATTGCACATTGCGCTAAGGAGATCAGATGTTGCGAGAAGATAACATGCTGATTGGGCAATACGCTGAAGGAGAAGACGATGCGCTGAAGGATCAGACGATGCACCGAAGGATCAGACGAAGTGCCTGAAGAACCAATGACATGTCGGACAATAAAGGATTCGCTTGTAATCTATTATGTTTAGATCGAGTTAGTTTAGAGTCTAATTGAGTCGGTTTAGAATATAATTAGACTAACTCAATTAGAGGCCAATTGGGCCCAAGTTTGGGCTATATTAGGCCAAGTGAAAGGCCCAAATAGTGACCCAATGGATGGAACCTTAGTGGCACAATCTCTGAGACTGTGTCAGGCGATGGTACCGCCCAGACTTTGTCTCCGAGATTGTCAGGCAGTGGTACCGCCCAGACTCAGTCTCTGAGACTGTTAGGCAGTGGTACCACCAGTCTGGGTGGTACCAGACTAGTGGTACCACCCAAACACAGTCTCCCAAGTGGTAGTACCGCCAGACTAGGCGATGGTACCGCCCAATGCCCAATATAGGTGGTGGTACTACCCGCACCTCGAAATCTCGAGGATTTGAATTTTGGCTCCAAGTTTTGAAGCTATTTAGGGTCTATAAATACCCTAGCTATTCCTATATGGAGCAACAAGAAACATTGAGGAAAACTCTATTATAAACCCTATTAGAAAGTTGAGTTCCCTCCTCCTAAAGCTTAGAGAGAGTTCTAAGGGAGATGTGTGAGAGATACCTTGTAAAAGAGAGTTGTAAAAAGTTGTCTCCTAAACCTATGAAAATGAGAAGAGGGGTGTAAAAGGGTAGTTGGTCTTCGCCCATTGAAGGAAGACCGATAGTGGATGCCGATAGCCTCAACGGAGGAGGAATCGGGAGTGGATATAGGTCACGATGACCAAACCACTATAAAATCTGGTTTGCATTTATTTTGAATAATTTACTTTCATAGCAAACTTTATCCTTACTTTGCTTTTACTATATTTATGAACATATACGCTTTCAAGTAAAGTACTTTTTTGAAATCGATTTTCAACGTACGAAAGATTTTCAAACCGACATTTTTATCGTTGCACTAATTCACCCCCCCTCTTAGTGCCGACTCATTCCTAACACTTTGGAAGGTTGTTCTCAAGTTCATCATATGCCACATTAGTCATTTCATAGGCAATCAAAGACTCGATAAGTTCTTCGAGAAGGAAAGTATTCAAATCCTTGGCCTCTTGAATTGTCGTTACTTTAGGATCCTAATTTTTGGAAAGAGATTGTAAAAAATTATTAACAAGTTCAAGATTCAAAAAACATTTACCAAGAGCTTTTAAGCCATTGACAACATCCGTAAAACGGATGTACATGTCAACAATGGTTTCGCCTGGCTTCATTCGAAATAGTTCAATATCATGCATTAAAAGATTGACTTTCGAATCTTTAACTTTACTAGTGCCTTCATGTGTGATTTAAAGTGTATGCCAAATGTCAAAAGCCATTTTGCAAATAGATACTCGATTGAATTTAGTTTTATCTAAAGCGCAAAACAAGGCATTCATAGCCTTGGCATTTAAAGAGAAAGTCTTATTCTCCAACTCATTCCAATCATTCTTAGGAGGAGAAGACCATTCAAATATGTTTTCAATAATATTCCATAAATCAAGGTTAAAGGAAAGCAAGAAAACTCTCATCCGAGTTTTTCAATAAGTGTAGTTCGTCCCACTAAACATGGGAGGATGAATGATAGAAAAACCATCTTGAAAGCCGAAAAGAGCCATTTCTCTTAGTTGTTAAACTAAACGAGAAAAACATAGCTCTGATACCAACTGTTAGGATCGAGTCAGTACTAAGAGGGGGGGGGGGGGGGGAATTGGGGAGGGAATTAAAAAATGTCGGTTTTAAAAATTTCTTCGTACGTTCAATGAAAACCAATATCGAAAATGTGAGTTTAACTTGAAAGTGCTAGTCTTAGGTGTCCAGCAAGCCAATCACGTAAGTGATGGCACGTGTGACTTGACATGAAATCTTTTTGCTTATTATATTTTAGAATTTATCACTTTATATTGACTATTGTGCATATGCATGTATATATTGTGATGTCCTTGAATCTATGCAATGGGAATCAGATCGTGAAGAGATCACGATAATAAGACCAATTCACCTTTAAACATAGATCCTAAATAATTCCGATCATAGGTTACTCAAGAGGGACATCGAGATAACCAGATAGAATGGTGTGTTATATACTAGTCCATATGATGGATGTCGCTGGTCTCATAGCTACTCATGTGGGGACACTAGGGATACAATACAGGTGCTTATTGGAGAATGAATTCACTGATTGATCCCCTTACAGAATGTTGGATGGTTGATGATGCCTTATTGTCATACAGCGATTTCGTAGTCCTAGTGGTGTATCTGGTATTTAGACTTGAGACATCAAGGATGCCCTGTATTAGTGCTCCATTCTTTGATACCAGACTTATAGGTTCGGATGTCCCAAATCTAGTACAGCCGGTCATTGGGAGTGGCAATCGACTTTACGAGAGCCATTGAGTGTTGAAAGAGGATCACCCACTCTTGGCATCATGAGAGAAGTATCCTATATGTTCTTAATCAGACAAATCCCTAGCTAGGGTCATTTAGATTGAGAGAGAAAGAGTTCTCTGGGAGAATCCGATTAGAGCGAGACTCGAGTAGAACACATGGGTCTAACAACACCATACCCGGTATACG
>LVTN01003255.1:0-12597 GCA_001649415.1 Musa itinerans
CTTTTCAATTTAGTACCTTGCATATGAAATAACTCTGTCCAAAATTTACTCATGAAGATGCAAGTAGAATTTGTCACAAGCATAATGCGTCCCTTATAGCATAATTCTTTTGAGTCCCAATTGTAATGAGCCACGGAGCTTGGTGCTTTCGCCAATTTTTTTATGATCTTACTGGTCTTCAGATGTTCCTATCATTCTTTCTTAATATCCTTATGGAAGTCACTAGTTGAAAGTGAAATGGTCAAATTTTAGCTTACTTGGGTAGTCGTGAGAGCACATCTGCAATAACATTTTCTTTCCCCTTTTTATAAATTATTTCATAATCATATCCAAGAAGCTTTGTTACCCATTTTTGCTGCTCGGGGGAAGATATCTTCTGCTCCAAGAAATATTTTAGGCTTTTATAGTTGGTCTTGATTTGAAAGTGTCGGCCGATTAAATACGATCTTCATTTGGCCATCGCATGCACAATCGCGAGCAGCTTCTTATCATAAATAGTCATCTTGAGATGGGAAAGAGATAATGCCTCATATAAATGAGGGGGCAGCCATCTTGCATTAGTACAGCACCAATTTTGACTCTGGAGGCATCGGCTTCAATAACAAAAGTCTTCTCGAAGTCGGGTAGCGCTAGTATAGGCATTGTCATCATTGCGGCCTTAAGTTCGTCGAAGGTGGTGGTGGTTTTGTTTGCCTATTGAAAAGCATCCTTTTTTAGTAGGGAAGCAAGGGGTGCACTGATCTTTCCATAGTTTTTCATGTACCTATGGTAGTAGCCTATTAAATTGAGAAAGCCACGTAGCAATTTTATGTTCCTCAAGGTCGGCCAGTTCTGCATTGCTCCAATTTTGGAGGGGTTCACCATCACACCTTCCTTTGATATGATATGCCCAAGATATTCTACCTTTTGTTGAAGAAAGCAAAAATTTCGAAGTGGCCATTGTGTGTTCAAAAGGCGATTTTTGGTATGTATTCTTCGCACACTTGTATTTGATGATACCCGGATCGAAGGTCTAGCTTTGCGAAGATTTGTGCTCTCTTTTATCTAGAAATTCATCTACTACTGGAATAGGGTATTTTTTCTTGATGGTTATGCCATTGAGAACTCGGTAATCAATGCACATTCGCTATGTTCCGTCCTTCTTTCATACAAAGAGCACCGGTGAAGAGTAGGGGCTGCAACTTTGTCGAATAACTTCTGTTTCGAGCATCTCTTTTACAATCCTTTCTATTTCATCCTTCTAGAGATGTGGATACTGATATGGCTGAGTATTTGCTGAAGGTTTTCTTGGAAGAATTGTTATACAATGATCATGTCGACAAGTAAGAGGTAGGTTGCGTGGTTTGTCAAATATATCTGAAAATTTAGCAAGCAAAGGAAGTAGGTTTGGATCTTCAAATTCTATTGGCTCTCCTTTAGTTTGCTGCTCAAGTTGTACTAAAAAGCCACTGCATGCTTTATGCAAAACCTTCTCCATTTGTTGTGTGCAAATCATGGTTACGTGGCCCCCACGTTTCCCGTGCATTATCACCTATTTCCCCTTGCTGTAAAATTTCATAATTAGTTTCATAAAATTCCAAGAAATATCACCTAATATCGCCAACTATTCAATTCTGAGCATGGCCTCATGATCATCAAGAGGGAGGAGGAAGAAATATGCAATTATCTCTTGGTCTTGCAACAATAGTTTCACCCGTGGGTATCTTTGGTCGCACTTTAGGATTCTTTCGTCGGCGACCTTTACGTCGAACTTGCTGCAACCTTCGATGTGGAGTGCCATCCGAGCAGGAACCTTACTATTTAGGAAGTTATTAGTCCTGCCCGTGTCGATGAGAACAATGATCGGTTGTTGTTTGAGAAGGCATCTAACTTTTATCGTTTACGGGTTTGAGTAGTCGTCTAGTGCATGTACCATAACGTCAGTCGGTTGTGGCTCTTCTTCTGCATCTTCTTCTTTATGTTCAAGGCTCTCTTCTAGATATTCAATGACCTCTTCTTCTACTGGTTCAATCATAAGAAGTCTCCCTTTTCTATAACGATGCTCGCGACTCCACGGCTCATCGCAGTGCCAACATAACCCCTTCGCAGATCACTCCCAAAGCACTTATGTTGTCAACCTTTTTGGTGCAGGTACTTAGTTGACAGTAGGGGGGTTGAGGGCTTCAGTATTGTTGGTCGGGGAGTGACCCTAGTCCTCCAGGCTTCATGGTTCAATCGCTCCTCTTGAAGTCGTGCAAAATAGATGGCTGCCATAAGCGTGTATGGTTGTTGCGCTTTAACTTCTCCCCGGATCTCCAGCTTCAAGCCCTCAATGAAGGTCCCAAATAGCTATTTTTGAGACCAATCATGAGTTTGATTAGATAACCTTTCAAACTTGGTTTGGTACTCTTGAATGGTGAAGGTTTATCGGATCTTTGCTAGTTATTCGTCAATATTCTCATAATCGGTTGGTCTGAAGCGGATCAGCAGTCCTTCTTTGACTTGTTACCATGAGAGGACTCCATGAGTATGTTCAAACAAGTCAAACCACTGTATGGAATCTCCTTCAAGATGTATAGCCATAATTTCCACCATAGATGTGTTCACGGTTTTGTTGTACCGATAATATCGCTCCTCACGCGAGATCCAACCAATCGGGTCTCCTTCTTACCATCTAGGAAAGTCTACCCTCATGTGTGGATAGTTGGGGTTAGTCATAGAGCCTCCCCTCTCTTGGAAGTCATCTTTTCGGGCTTGGTGCGATTGGTTAGAGCTCTCACCTTAATGTGATTTCTTCGGGCTTGGTGGTCGGCCCAAATTGAGTTTGGTAAAGAGAATCCAAATCTTATCCTCCATTCGTGCCTCAAAGACTTTGAATTTAGCATTGATTGCCTCCTCAGATACTATAGTATATGTCTCCAAATCTGTGATGTTAAGATCTCTCTTTTGCTGTCGGGTTAAAGGCAGGTATATGTTGATAGAAGTGATGGTCGAAAGGGTTGATGGATTGGTGGATGTAGGCTGCAGTCTAGGCTTGTTTTGTGGCTGTTTTGGGTGCAGTTTAAGGGTGTGGTTTGGTGGAGTTTTAGTGCAATGGATGAAAGTTTTAGATCTCTAGTAGATGGCATAAAAGGTTTGATAGAAATCAGTGGAAGTTGCTGCAGGTATGTGTTGTCTTGTAAGAGCAGAATTGTCATCGAAGAAACAGCGATTTCTTGATAAAATTTTCACCAAAAACTTGAGAGATTTGAGGAGGAAATTGACAGCAAAATCTCAGTTTATATGACAGCAAGGATGTCTAATTTAATCAAGAAAATTTCGGCAGTATAATAGCAAGGAAATTGGTACAAGTTGCGATAGCAGAATTCTCATCGAAAAATTTCAGCAGGTTACGACAAAAATTTCCAGCAACACAAAATCATTTTTATAGATGAATTCTTCAATAAATCAATCTTAGATGAAAGCCAAGATGATCTATGAATTATATAAGAAATTTCATTCAAAAAAGATTGCAAATAGATCGGTTAAGGCAACAATATACGGCTGAAATTTTCTACAGCATAGATTTTCAAGTGTAGCAGATTGGATGTAAAAGATCAGTGGTTTATATTAAGAATTTTTTGACAAAACCAAAGAGAATTACACTGTTAGGAAATGTCAAAGCTATCATAAAACTTTTGTAGAGATTTGGACAGAAAAAATGTAGTAGCAAGATCAAACAGATTGTGCTATGTGGCTGGAATTCTGCAATGTATCTTTCGTCGTAGAGATAAAATATTTGCGACGAAAAGTTCATGCAGCAATATAGGAACAATTTTTTTTTAGATTTTTGAATAAGGATAACTAAATTGCAGCAGCAATAAGGTAGGAAACCAAAACCTGTTGCAATTTATGGGGAGATCAAAGGATGATCTGCGATGGTGGAGATGACGGCGGAATTTGGTGATGATCTTTTAAGCAATTATGGGAATTGCTTTGGGCGACTATGGAGGGTAGATGGATGGCTATGGAAGGGTAGCGAGACACCAAGAACACTGCTCTGATACTAGGTGATAGAACCCTTGCAGATTCTAAACTTGGGGTTCATCTCTTTAGGGGATCGGCCTCTTTGGAACTCTATAGGGGTTCCTCCCTTCAAGTTGCTGCTCAAAGGCTGTAGAAAAGATTCATCTATTGCTTATGAAAAGAGGATGAATACATTATTATTTATATGGCTTCTAAACCCCAACTCCTAATAGAACTCATGCACAAGTCTCCAACTCAATTAAGACTCCTACTCAAGACTCCTATTCCTTTACAACTCCTAATGCTTTTCGAAGAAATACTCTCCTAACCTTTGCCGGTCTCTTCACTTTTTTAATAGGGGTCAGCTTAGGTAGGTTTTACATGAATGTCCCTCTCAATTCGGACTCTCCTAGCTAGAGTCCTAACATATAGGAGCTTGCCAAAGAAGCTCATTGAAACTCGCTAAGAAGATTGTCGTAAAGTCCGGGAGCTTGTCAGGAGTCCGCCGGAACATTGTCGGGAGTTTGTCAGAATTTCGCTAGAAGATCGTTGGAAGCTTGCCATAAGAGGAAATGACATATTGGAACAAGAGTGCTTTGATTATATCTTAGTTATTATAGTTAGACCGAAACTTAAGGTAGGATTAGGAGGTAATCCCACTAACTTAGTTAGGGGCCAACTAGGTCCTTCACAGGGCTGAATTAGGTTAGATTGAATAGCCCATTCATCATCGAAAAACATGGCCGGCGATGGCACTACCAGGGTCGGTGGTAGCACCGCCTGGGACTCGGTCTCCTAGGAGTTCTGGGTGGTGGTACTGCCCCTTTCAAGCAATGGTACCGCTGATAGTTAATGTTGTCAAGCGGTGGTACTGCCCCTGTTAAGCGGTGGTACCGCCTAGATTGGGTGGTAGTATCGCCCAATGTTAGGTGTCAAGCGGTGGTACTACCCAATAATGACGGTGGTACCGCTAGTACCCCGAAAATCAAGGAAGTGACACTTTTTTGCTCCAATTTTGAAGCCATTGGGGCATATAAATACCCCACCCTTTTCTGCATGAAAGGGCACGAAAAGGATTGGCATAATCTTGAATCTTTGGAGTTTTAAAGTGTTGGAGAAGAAGACTTTCACTTTAAATACCAAGGCTATAAATGCCTTGTTTTATGCATTAGATAAAAACGAGTTCAATCAAGTGTCGATTTGTGAAATAGCTTTTGATATTTGGCATACACTTGAAGTAACTTACGAAGGCACTAGTAGAGTAAAGGAGTCGAAAATTAATCTTTTATTCCATACTTATGAATTGTTTTAGATGAAACCGAGTAAGACCATTGGAGACATGTACACCTGATTTACGGATGTCGTCAATGTTCTAAAAGGACTTGGTAAAAGTTTCTCGGATTTTGAACTTGTTAATAAAATTTTAAGATCTCTTCCAAAGAGTTGGGACCCTAAAGTAACAGCTATTCAAGAGGCCAAGGACTTAAATAACTTTCCTCTCAAAGAACTAATCGGGTCACTAATGACCTATGAAATGACTTATAATGCTCATGAAGAGCTTGAGAACAACCTTCTAAAGAACAGAAAGGAGACTTATAATGCTCATGACTTATAATGCTCATTGCGACAACGATCTCGATTCATGTATAATATCTCTCAATTCATTATGAATCATAAAAATTATAATTTCAAAAAATCATGATTCATTTGGATAGTAGATCGAAAAAAGAAAATTTGAAGATAAAAGATCTCGATTCATATAGGGTAAATCTCAAAGTTATAAATCTCAAAAAATCAAAATAAAGCTCATTCAAATTCAAATCGTCAAATCAAAATCATTTTCAAGAGATTCACAAAAGCATAATATACATGGATTAATTAATCTTTTATTGAAAAATCAATAAGATAGAGATGAAAAATGTATTCCTTTTTTATATGTTTCATTTGAAGTTGTTTGTTTCATACAAGCATGCCTTTGTCTTTTTATGTCAAACAAAAACATGCATCAACGTTTAAGATTGAAAAATAAATTTCATCATAAAAATAATCAAGACCAAAAGAGTATAACACATTAAACAAAAGGCTTCTTCAAACAAGAAATTTGATTCATCATTTTAATTCCAATGATAATTCATTTTCCTTTTTATGTGTTCCATTTTATAAGATTGATTTCACATAAATAGGCTCAAGTTTTTCATATGAAAATCATCTATCTTGTTTAAAACTGCAAAAGCAACTTTCATTGCGACAAAGATATAAGCCATAAATCATTAAAATCATCATACATAACTTCAAAATCTCATTCACAGTATAAAATCATCAAGCATGGTATCAAATCTTTAATATTTTCATTACATCTTACATCATTATGTCATTAAAACATCAAGCATAATTTTATTTAGTATTTTTAATCAAAGTGGGAAATCATCAATTTAGATACACATTATTTTTTCTTCAAAACATACATAGGATTAATCATTAGATTTAAATCTAATATTTTGTTATATTTTCATAAAATATGCAATTGTCATTATCATTTTTAAAATTAGCTAGAAAAAGAAAAGCATGATCCCCATTTTTTTTACATTTTCATTACATCATTAAACATGCAATTTTTAAGAAAAAATTATATAATTTTTCTAACTAAATTAAAAATAACTCATGAAAAGCATCATGTAATTTCTAAATAAAGCAAAGGGGTTTTGGTTACCTCATCGTCGAAAGTCGTTAAGGTATAGTTTGTCATCTCGCCTTTGTTGGTTTGTTCTTCATCTTCGGATGAACTCATTTCATCCCAAGTCACTTTGAGTGCTCTCATCTTCTTTGGCAACTTCTTTTTAAGTTCGTTTTTAGTCTTTAATTTTTGTTTAATGAACTTTTTAAGTTTTATAGTGAGAAGTTCAAGTTCATCATCACTTGAGCTTTCGCTCGAGTAGTCTTTATGTGTTCTAAGTGTCAAATCCTTTTTGTTCTTTGGAAGGTTGTTCTCATATTTATTTTATGTCATACAACTCATTTCATAGGTCATTAAAAACCTGATAAGTTCATTAAGAGGGAAAGTATTCCAATCTTAGGCCTCTTGAATGGCCGTTACTTTAGGATCCCAAGTTTTAGAAAGAGATCGTAAAACTTTATTAACAAGTTTAAAATTCAAAAAATATTTACCAAAAACTTTTAAGCCATTAACGACATCCGTAAAATTGATGTACATGTCAATAATGGTTTCGTATGGCTTTGTAACATCGCTCATTTTTGAAAATTTTGTAAGGGCTTGTTTATAATGTAAGGACCTAAGAGTAAATATTAAAAATATAATATGATTTGTGAAAGATTCATATTAGGTTTAAAAAAGAAAAAAATGGTGGACATATGTCACTAGCTAACCTAATGGTGCCACCTAAGTTTGTTCTATGGATGACACCTAAGTCTCTTTCATGCATACTTGCCACCTTGTAATCCTTATATTAGCTAAATCTAATGCATTAGAAGAGAAATAAAAGGAGGAAAACTTAAGGGCTGCGGCCAATGTGGCTTTGAGAGGAGAATGGAAGAGGAATTGAAGTAGAAGAAGGAGAAGAAGCTTTGCTTTGCTTGAGGTTTTACATCAATTCAACACCTTTGGGACTCAAATTTGTTTAAGGCAAGTATTCTAACTCCTTCCTATAGAAATCTTGATCTTTGATTTCATCTTAATTCTAAAAACATTGGAAGATTTTGGCTTCATACTTGATTATTCTATCATTTGGGAATAAAACTGTGAATCTAGAAATTTTCGAGACCTGACTTTTCTGTATTGTTCTAACTATAACATTCTGTAAAGATTCTTGATTTTGGAAAAAATAAATGCATCTAAAAATAAACTCATAACTCTTTCTTTTGATACTAAGATTGATAAATTTAGAGTCTATTTATCTACCGAAACTATTATTTTAGTTGACCTTATGAAATCTGTAAAACAGAGACTATAAATTTTGACCTTTTAGTACACTCTTGCTTATAACTATTTGTTGAAAATTCTAATTTATATAAAACATGATTTATTGAAAACTAGACTCATAAACATTTATGTTCATATCTGATTTGAATGATTTGGAGAACAATTACCTATTGAATCATCTATTCAATTCAACTCTATGAATTCTACAAAACAAAGATAATATTCTCTGACCTTTGGTTATTAAATTGTTTATAACTCCTTTCTGGAAACTCCAATTCATACAAAACTTAAGTTATCAAAAATTAGATTGATAATATTTCGAATGACCACTATTTTGTGCAAATTGGAGTATAATTGATTATCCAAACAATTCATGCAATGTGCCTCTCAAATTCTGTCAGAATCAAGCTTTGATCAATTTCGCCTATTCTTGTTTCATATCTTTGGAAATTTATTTCAGCTAAAATCCTTATTTCGGTTGAGCTTTACATTATTACTTCGATTTCATTTATATTCTTGCCCTACAAGTATTTGCGTACCTTGATCTGTTATGTAAACTTCATGTTTGTATCGTAATGTTTCATATAGGCACATGCATTCCGTTATTCCGCATGTGTTTCCGATATGTCCCAACTTTATTGTTCACAATGCCCTTTTGTACTCTGGTGTTTGTGGGATTATTTAGACCTTTGCTAAAAATAGTAAAAGGATTATTTGGACCTTTGCTAGAAATGGTAAAGGGATTATCTGGACCTTTGCTAGAAATGGTAAAGGGTATATGCTTAGAGCCCACGATGCTGTACCGAACCCCTCTGGCTTTGTCCAGACGTGGATGAATGATGCTCCTAGATATAGGATATTATATTTGGGATCCCATATCACCTTCTATCTATTTTATATAATATCCAGAGCTTTGGTTATTTGCTTTGGATAAGAATGAAATGTGTGCAATGTCAAATACGACGTTTGAGCTTCTATTTCGTATTTGTTCTTTGATATGCTCCAAAATGCTTCATAAGCCATTGTTATGTTCTGAAGCATTTCATCCACCATTGATATATTTTGAAATATTTCATCTGCCATTGATATGCTCCAAAATGCTTCATATGTCATTGATATGTTCTGAAGCATTTCATTCACTATTTATATGTTCTGAAATATTTCATTTGTTCTTTGATATGCTCCGAAATGCTTCATTTGCCGTTGATATGTTCTAAAGCATTTCATCTATCATTGATATATTTTGAAATATTTCATCCACCATTGATATGCTCTGAAATGCTTCATATACCAATGATATGCTCCGAAGTGCTTCCTATGCCATTTATATACTCCGAAATGCTTCATATGGCATTGATATGTTCCAAAGCATTTCATCCACCTTTGATATGTTCTGAAGTGTTTCATTACATCAATGATTTGCTCCAATTAGTCTTTACTCTCTTGTTATAAACAAAACATGCTTCGAATAAAATGACATTGTAATTATACATTCGTTAAGCGGTTATCTATGAACTCTTGTATCTCTGCCTTGTATTGGGTACCTTATTTGCATTGAAACTATCATTTTTCGCCATTGATCTATTAGTCACTTGTTGAGCTCTATGTGCTCACTCCGTTGCTATATAAAATTTTCAAAATAGCTTGTCGCTCGCTATAATGTTTAAATTAAGCTACGATAGTGGAAAGCTAGAAAACTTTAGGCAAACCTTCAGTTGATGATATGTTTTGTTGTATAAGTACACTTGGTGTCTAATGGAATATTGATGGTAAATATAAACTTATGAGTTTTGTAAAATTTAAAGAACCTCTCATGTTTTGGATTTTGGAGTGTTAAGTAAATTTGTGTAATGATATGAATATGTGGTAAACATTGGTTTTTGTGATTGTATGGAATACCACACTTATGGATTTATGAGGTAGTTCTTGTCTTGGTGAGTTGGTTTCAGATTTTACGATTCATCGAGTGATGTGGTATATAAATTTAAACTACATAGGTTTTATGAATTATGGAATTATGGATGTGAATGACTTGAATGTTTTATCAATGTCCTCAAATGTGTGTTTGGATCCTAGAAGGAATGTATTGTTGATATAAATTCGAGGGGGGGCGTGACAGGCTTCATTCGAAATAATTCAAAATCATACATCAAAAGATTTATCTTAGAATCCTTTACTCTACTAGTGCCTTCGTGTGTGATTTCACATGTATGCCAAATATCGTTAGCTATTTCACAAATAGAAACACGATTAAACTCATTTTTGATCAATGCACAAAATAGAGCGTTCATAGCTCTAGCATTTAAAGAAAAAGTTTTCTTCTCCAAATCATTTAATTCGTTCATTGGAGTAGAAGACTTTTGAAATCCGTTTTAAATTATATTCCATAAGTTGGAATCTATAGAAAGCAAGAAAACTCTCATTCAAGTTTTCCAATAAGTGTAGTCCGTCCCATTGAACATGGGAGGATGAACGATAGAAAAACCCTCTTGAAATCTAAAAAGAGCCATTTCTCTTGGTTGTTAAACCAAATAAGAAATAATAAGGCTCTGATACTAACTGTTAGGAATGAGTCGGCACTAAGAGTGGGCGGTGAATTAGTGCAGTGGTAAAAACTACGTTGATTCTAAAAATCTTTCGTACGCTAAAAACCAAACTTGGAAGATAATTTGAAATCTTGTTCGTATATGTAGTGAAAGCAATAAGAAGGCAGTTTGCAGTTAAATTGAATTGCTCAAAAGAAATGCAAACCAGATTTTTATAATGGTTCGATCGTCGTGACCTACATCCAGTCCACCGATTCCTCTTCCATCGAGGCCACTAGCATCTATTCGGATCAAGAGCGGCACTAAGAGGGGGGGGTGGTGAATTAGTGCAGCAAAAAAATAATTGATTTTGGAAAATATTCGTTTCGATTAAATCCATTTCAGAAAGATATTGAACTTGAAAGCTCTCATAAGAGTGCTAAGAGAAGGTTAAGAAAGTTTATAGTAATGTAAATTACACAAATATAAAACCAAACTAGAAATTAGAGTGGTTCAGCCATAATGACCTACATCCACTTCTAATTCCTCCTCCGTTGAGGTCACCGGCATCCACTAATGATTTTCCTTCAAAAGGTGAAGACTAACCACCTCTTTACAGCTCTTTCTCCTTTTCATGGGTTTAGGAGAGAACTATTACAAGTCTCACACATCTCTTGAATGATCTTAACACTTGAAAAGGGAGGAGGATTCTAGCACTTTTACAACACCTTAAAACTCCAAAGATTCAATATTATGCCAATCCTTTTCATGCCCTTTCATGCAGAAAAGGGTAGGGTATTTATAGGCCCTAACGGCTTCAAAATTGAAGCCATAAAGTGTCACTTCCCTAGTTTTCAAGTTACTGGCAGTACCACCACCATTATTGGGCGGTACCACCACCCAGTTTGGGCGGAACGACTACCTAATCGAGCTCTGGTAGTACCACTACCTATCAAGGGTGGTACCACCGCTTGACAAGGGCGGTACCACCGCTTGACAGCATTAACTGTTAGAGGTACCATCGAATGACAAGGGCAATACACCGCCCAAAACTCCTGGGAGACCGAGTCCTTAGCGGTGCCACCGTTGGCCATGTTTTCAAGTGCTGAATGGGCTGTTCAATCTAGCCCAATTCAGCCCTATTAAGGGCCCAATTGACCCCTAACTAAGTTAGTGGGATTACCTCACAATCCTAACTTAATTTTCGGTCTAACTATAATAACTAAGACATAATCAAAGCACTCTTGTTCTGGTACATCAATTCCTCTTCCGATGAGCTTTCGGCGATCTTCTAGCGAACTTCCGACAAACTCCCAGTAATGTTCCGGTGGACTGCTGGCAAGCTCTCGGACTTTATGATGATCTTCTTGGCGAGTTCCGACGAGCTTCTTTTGCAAGCTCCTGGACTTCTTAGTTGATTCCGACAGAACTTCCGATGAACGTTTGAACTTTTGATGAACTCTTGAACTCCCAACGAGATCTCGATCTTGACTCCGGCACAACACCTGGTTTATGTCTTACTGCTGTTGTAGTTAATCCTGCATACTTTTCTCAACATATAGATTAGATCAAACAATTTATAATTGATTTCATCACCAAATTTGAGATTCAACAATCTCCTCCTTTTTGATGATGACAATCAATTGATGACGGAGTTAACCTTAATTCTCCCTATCTATATAACATACTTGAGAAAAGACATTCTTGAATTCAAGGCCTTCGAATTCAAGTTTTAAACTGATAAGTTAAGTTCATTTGAACTTATCAATATGTACATCATGATACTTATCATGATTTACCAATTCTAAATACAATACCACGTATTTGTCAAAATGATGTCAAGGCATAACATCCATTTTCAAATCCAATGATAATCATCATTGATACGAATTTCGAATATGAAATTTAGCAAGATAGCAAGTTATCATTCCATGACAAGATGGCAAGTTATCAATTGTAAAATAGCTAGTTAAGCTCATGATATCTTATCATAATGAAAGACATTTATCAAGTATTCATGAAACATTTCAAGCATTTGTGATGTGTTACAATCTTCATTTTGATATGTTTCAAATGATAAGCATATAAGCATTTACGATAAGGTACATTGCATACATTTACAATGCTAATATACATTGCATACATTTACAA
>LVTN01003256.1:0-22447 GCA_001649415.1 Musa itinerans
GTCCCCAAAGACTCCTGAATAAAGGGTGAACATAGATAGGATACCCTTTGCATCAGTAATAAGGTCTATCATGTATGTCATGCTATGTACCAGGCCTGATATAGCGTATGCTCTGTGTGTCACGAGTAGGTATCAGGCGAATCCAAGCTTGGAGCACTGGAAAGCAGTAAAGTGTATCCTTAAGTACTTGAGAAGAACTAAGTATCTTTTACAAGTATATGGAGGTAGTAGCCTCAAGGTTGAAGGCTATACAGACTCGAGTTTTCAGTCTGATATCGATGATAGTAAGTCGAATTTGGGGTGTGTGTACACCTTGAATGAAGGAGTAATATATTGAAAGAGTTCCAAGCAAGATACTACTACTGACTCAACCACATAGGCGGAGTACATTACTGCAGTAGAGGCAGCAAAGGAGGGAGTCTAGATAAAGAAGTTTATCATAGATCTAGGAGTCGGGTCAAGTAGTGAGGAGATGATTCCATATATTGCGACAACTATGGGACGATTACTCAAATAAGGGAACTTTGGTCTCATCAGAAGTGTTATAAGGATGTTCCAACTTATTAGAGAGATCATAACCTGAGGAGATGTAGTAGTGGAAAGAGTTTTATCCAAAGATAACATTACAAATCCACTAACAAAGCCGTTTTCTCAAATTATCTTTGAGTGTCACTGGGGTCTGATGGGGATCAGACACATAGGTGATTGGCTTTAGGTCAAGTGGGAGATTGCTAGTCATAGGTGCCCAGCAAGCCAATCACGTGAGTGATGGCATGTGTGACTTAACAAATAATCTTTTTGCTTATTATATTTTGACATTTATCACTTTATATTGACTATTGCATATATGCATATATATATTATGATGTCCTTAGATCTGTGCAATGGGAATCAAATCATGATGAGATCAAGATAATGAGACTGATTCACCTTTAAACATAGATCCTAAATAATCCCAGTCATAGATTACTCGAAAGGGACATCGAGATAACCGGACAGATTGGTGTGCTATATACCTATCCATATAATGGATGCAGCTAGTCTCATAGCTGCTCGTGTGGGGACATTAAGGACACAATACAGGTGCTCATTGGAGAATGAGTTTACTAATTGATCTGCTTACGGAATATTGGATGGTTGATGATGCCTTATTGTCATATAGCGATTTTGTAGTCCTAGTGGTGTATCTGGTCCTTAGACTTGAGACACCAAGGATGTCCTATATGAGTGCTCCATTCTTTGATATCGAACTTATAGGTTTGGATGTCCCACATCTAGTACAACTGGTCATTGGGAGTGGCAGTCGACCTTATGAGGGTTATTGAGTGTCGATAGACAATCATCCACTCTCGCGTCATGAGAGGAATATCCCATGTGTTCTTGCTCAGACAAATCCTTGGCCAACATCATTCGGATTGAGAGAGAAAGAGTTTTCCGAGAGAATTCGATTAGAGCGAGACTAAAGTAGAAACTGTATGGGTCTGATAATACCATACCCGGTATACGGTCTCTAGGATATTAGATGGATGAGGGACTATAGGTACACGGTAACTGAGGACAAACATGTCCAATGGATTGGATTCCTCTGTATCATCTAGGGACTATGGCGTAGTGGCCTAGTACGTTCACAGTCGATGAGTCAAGTGAATTATTATAGAGATAATAATTCACTAAGCCAGAAGGAGTTCTAATAGGTATGACTCACGGCCAACTCGATATTAGGCCTAGAGGGTCACACACATATGGCAGGCGTTGCGATGAGTAGAGGTTCAGATATGAGATATCCGCTGGAGCCCTTGTCTTATTGGATATCCAATAAGCCCCTGAATTATTGGATCATATGGATGAGATCCAATAAGAGCCCATAAGAGATTATTGGATAGACATCCACTAATCTAAGAGGCTTGGGTAGTTGGATGGAAATCCAATACCCAATAGGAGAGGATCCATTAGGGTTAAGTTAACAAGGGACCTCTCTATAAATAGGAGAGATTCAGTGGTTCATAGGCTAGAGCCTTTGCTTGCCTCTCCTATTCTCCTCCCCCTCTCTACCTCAGAGCTGGTCTGGAGTTTTGAGGAGCGTCGTCGTAGCCCTGTTGTGTGGATCATCACTGGAGAGGAGGACGCTTGACCTCCTTCACCCTCTCCTAGAGATCTGTAAGGATTCAGGGATATACAATCTCCCTAGGTAACACAATCTACTTTATACGCAGTTTTAAGTTTCATAGATTTTTATGCACCAATCTTTACACGATGATGAACATCTCTTTGGGAATAGGGGATTTTGTTTTTTGTTCTTCCGCTATGCATGTGATGTCGCCCCCAAAATTTCCTAACAGAGACCAGCTGCCTCCATTATATAGATGGGTATACAGCACACCGATCTGTCCGATTATCTCGATGTCCCTCTTGAGTAATCTATGACTATGATTATTTAGGGTCTGTGTTTAAAGGCGAATCGATCTCATTATCATGATCTCATCACGATCCTATTCCCATTATATAGATTTATGGACATCACAATATATATATGCATATATGTAACAAACAATATAAAGTGATAAAATGCCAAAATATAATAAGCAAAAAGAATGTGTATCATGTCACACGTGTCATCACTCACGTGATTGGCTTGCATGACACCTATGACTAGCAGAATCACTATAGATAAAGAGAGAGAGTGTCGCAGCAGCAGCGATGGCTGCGAGATTAGAGTTGCCTCAACGACAGGTTGGTGTAGATCGATGGTTGTGCTTCTTTCACGCACTTGCCCTTCGAAGTGTCGTATTTCACTTCATTGCCATCAGTAGAGAGTTGTGGGGAGGAAGAACTGTTATGCACTAGCGTCACACCGCTGGTGTTGGCAGGGAGAGTTGTAGGGAGGAAGAACTGTTATGCACTAGTGTCACACCGCTGGTGTTGGCAAGGAGAGAAGGGCTTTGGGTGAAAACTGCTTTGACACCATGTTAAGTATGAAGTGAAGAGATACCATGTTAAGTATAAAGTGAAAAGGATATTTGATATGATGTTCCCTATTTATACACATTATGAGGAGGATTTTCCTCAACAGAGCTGTGATATTTCCTCATGTAGTTGGGGAAATCTTAGCTTTTATTAAGAAAAATCTTAGCTACTATCAGAGGAAATCCAGGTCACCTATAAATTTTGGAAACCAGCAACTTTATCTTGGATGTCTTATTTCTCAAATAAGCAAACACATATTTTCTGAAGTAAAAAGGGCCAATCCTCTCAAGTTTGTGGATTTAGCTCCATCGCTACCTTAAAATCATGTATAGATATTGAGCAGCAGTTTTTGTGTTCTAAAGGTCCACTTACACATTGCACTTGGATGTTATTTCCTACCCAAGTACCAACGGGTTCCCTATAAGACTACAATATGGAGACTTTCTGCTTTATTAGTTCATGCCCACTTCTTGCTCCAACTAGCTCGACACATGACCTAATTAGCTGTTTCACATAAACATTCAAACTGTTATTCTGATAAAGTGATAGAATGAAGAGTGAAATTGTAAAGGTAAAGAGAAAGCACATCTTAATTAGTGTCATATAATGTCTATTTATACATAGTGAAAGAAACCATGATTGAGGGTCCCTTTAAGATATCGTAAAATTCGTTTAACCGTAAACCAATGCATGGCAGAAGGCTGGTGCATGTATTGAGATAGTTTATTGATAGCAAATGAGACATCTGGACGGGTGAGAGCCAAGTGCTGTAAGGAGCCAAGTACTTGGCGGTATTGAGTTGAATCTGTAGGAGGGCTGCCATCACATATTTTGAGTGATGCACTAGTAGAGACAGGAGTTGCAACCTCTTTTACATCCTGCATATTTATCTTTAATAATAAGTCTTAAATATACTTTCTTTGTGATAGGAGACCTAAGGATGTAAATGTTGCTTCCATTCCCAAAAAGTAGCTCAGGGGTCTTAAATCTTTGAGGGAGAATCGATCAGCCAATTGCTTTAAAAATGTCTGAATCTCCAAGGGATCATTGCCTGTGACAATAATATCATCTACATACACTAGAAGATATATTTTATTCCCATTTTGTTGTCATAGGAATAAAGAGGTATCAGACTTGGAGTTGAAGCTAGTTGATGTTAGAAAAGATCCAAGTTCAGTATACCAAGCTCTTGGAGCCTGACGGAGTCCATAAATGGCTTTTTGTAGTTTGCAGACATGTCTCGGATACTAGTGATGAACGAAGCTAACAGAGACCAGCTGCCTCCATTATATAGATGGGTATACAGCACACCGATCTGTCCGATTATCTCGATGTCCCTCTTGAGTAATCTATGACTATGATTATTTAGGGTCTGTGTTTAAAGGCGAATCGATCTCATTATCATGATCTCATCACGATCCTATTCCCATTATATAGATTTATGGACATCACAATATATATATGCATATATGTAACAAACAATATAAAGTGATAAAATGCCAAAATATAATAAGCAAAAAGAATGTGTATCATGTCACACGTGTCATCACTCACGTGATTGGCTTGCATGACACCTATGACTAGCAGAATCACTATAGATAAAGAGAGAGAGTGTCGCAGCAACAGCGATGGCTGCGAGATTAGAGTTGCCTCAACGACAGGTTGGTGTAGATCGATGGTTGTGCTTCTTTCACGCACTTGCCCTTCGAAGTGTCGTATTTCACTTCATTGCCATCAGTAGAGAGTTGTGGGGAGGAAGAACTGTTATGCACTAGCGTCACACCGCTGGTGTTGGCAGGGAGAGTTGTAGGGAGGAAGAACTGTTATGCACTAGTGTCACACCGCTGGTGTTGGCAAGGAGAGAAGGGCTTTGGGTGAAAACTGCTTTGACACCATGTTAAGTATGAAGTGAAGAGATACCATGTTAAGTATAAAGTGAAAAGGATATTTGATATGATGTTCCCTATTTATACACATTATGAGGAGGATTTTCCTCAACAGAGCTGTGATATTTCCTCATGTAGTTGGGGAAATCTTAGCTTTTATTAAGAAAAATCTTAGCTACTATCAGAGGAAATCCAGGTCACCTATAAATTTTGGAAACCAGCAACTTTATCTTGGATGTCTTATTTCTCAAATAAGCAAACACATATTTTCTGAAGTAAAAAGGGCCAATCCTCTCAAGTTTGTGGATTTAGCTCCATCGCTACCTTAAAATCATGTATAGATATTGAGCAGCAGTTTTTGTGTTCTAAAGGTCCACTTACACATTGCACTTGGATGTTATTTCCTACCCAAGTACCAACGGGTTCCCTATAAGACTACAATATGGAGACTTTCTGCTTTATTAGTTCATGCCCACTTCTTGCTCCAACTAGCTCGACACATGACCTAATTAGCTGTTTCACATAAACATTCAAACTGTTATTCTGATAAAGTGATAGAATGAAGAGTGAAATTGTAAAGGTAAAGAGAAAGCACATCTTAATTAGTGTCATATAATGTCTATTTATACATAGTGAAAGAAACCATGATTGAGGGTCCCTTTAAGATATCGTAAAATTCGTTTAACCGTAAACCAATGCATGGCAGAAGGCTGGTGCATGTATTGAGATAGTTTATTGATAGCAAATGAGACATCTGGACGGGTGAGAGCCAAGTGCTGTAAGGAGCCAAGTACTTGGCGGTATTGAGTTGGATCTGTAGGAGGGCTGCCATCACATATTTTGAGTGATGCACTAGTAGAGACAGGAGTTGCAACCTCTTTTACATCCTGCATATTTATCTTTAATAATAAGTCTTAAATATACTTTCTTTGTGATAGGAGACCTAAGGATGTAAATGTTGCTTCCATTCCCAAAAAGTAGCTCAGGGGTCTTAAATCTTTGAGGGAGAATCGATCAGCCAATTGCTTTAAAAATGTCTGAATCTCCAAGGGATCATTGCCTGTGACAATAATATCATCTACATACACTAGAAGATATATTTTATTCCCATTTTGTTGTCATAGGAATAAAGAGGTATCAGACTTGGAGTTGAAGCTAGTTGATGTTAGAAAAGATCCAAGTTCAGTATACCAAGCTCTTGGAGCCTGACGGAGTCCATAAATGGCTTTTTGTAGTTTGCAGACATGTCTCGGATACTAGTGATGAACGAAGCTAGGGGGTTGCTGCATAAAGACATCTTCAGTTAGAGTCCCCTGTAAAAAGGCATTATTAACGTCCAATTGGTGTAAGTGTCAGCCCATGGAGATGGCCAAACTTAGAATAAGCTGAATTGTTGTAGGTTTAACTACGTGGTTGAAAGTCTTTGTGAAGTCAACTCTAGGTCATTGGTGAAGCCCTTTGGCAACTAAACAGGCTTTGTATCTAGCAACGGACCCATCTGGGTTTCGTTTAATTCGAAAGACCCATTTACACCCGATGATGTTTTATGTGGGATGAAAGGGCACAAGAGTCCATATAGAGTTATGGAGTAGGGTATTATATTCTTCACACATGGCTTTACACTAGTGTGGAGATTTTTGGGCTTGAGTGATTGTGGTAGGTTCATTGGTCTCAGGAGAGGATTGTATGAGAGCATATAGGTTGAGAACCTGACGTGGTTTAAAGATACCACTTTTTGAGTGAGTTATCATTGGATGTCTAGGAGCTGTAGGTTGTGGTATTGGTATAGGCGGTGGAGAGGCATTGACATAGGTTGGGTTGGGCTGAAATACATCAGTGGCACTAGGTAAAGAAGGTTGTTGTGTTTCTGAGGATATGACACCAATTATGTTCAAGAGAATATCCTGTGAAAATGAAATGCTTAGATCTTGGTGTGATCTTGTGTGGTGTATGGGACATAGCCATGGATAATATAAATAATCAAATATTCTGAGTTTGTAAAGATTAGGGGATTTGGAAAATAGTTTTTCAAATGGTGATTGATATTGGAGGAAGTGCCAAAAGGAAGTCTATGACCTTTATTACTGAGACAAGCATCACAATGAGTGATAATACTTGTATTTTTAAGAGTAGAAAGAGAATAACGAGAAAGAAATTTATTTTGGATAGAGAGTGAGGGATGACTGAGACGACGATGCCACACATCAATTGGAGCTGCAACCGAGAAGTAGACAGTGAGCTATTTTATTTATGGAACTGATGGCCATTCATAAACATTGTCTTTACTCTGGCATTAGACCAAGGATGGCCCCGTACTCAAATCCTTGACGAGAAAAGAGTTAGGAAAGAATTTAATGGGGGTATTATTTTGTTTGCAAAATTGAGAAATAGAAATGAGATTTCATTTAATGTGAGGTGCACACAAAACATCATCGAGTATAAAAATTATGGTAGGTGAATTAAGCATTGTGGAACCAATATGAGTAATAGGAATTCCTTTACCGTCACCGATGATGATGTCTTTATTTCCACTGTAGTTGTTATAGATGGACAAATTCTATAGATCAAAGGTGATGTGGTAAGATGCGCCAGAGTCCACAATCCAATTTTTATCACTAGTGTTTGGAGTAGTCGTGAGATTTGCTTGAGGCCAATGTGATTGAGCAGGGAGTCTGAGTCGAGATCGATAGACCTTTGTAGAGTGACCGACTTTGTTATATAGTTGGCACACAACTTTTTGTTGGTGGTGAGGGCACCAAGATTGCTAAGGAGTGAAGTAGCCACCTTGGGTGTTGTGATTGGAATATTGATGATGTTGAGGAGGTATGGTTTGTTTGGAGTTCATAGGTTCAGGAGGCATCTTGGTCAAACCTTTGTTGACAATCTTATTATACGGATTGCCCTTCCTCATAGATTTTTGACTGACTTAAGCTATGATTGATGGTCCTGGCAATTTGTCTTCACACTTTAGATATATCTCAAAGTCAGTCAGCTTGTCGTAGAGTTCTTCGAAAGACACTAGTGAGTCATGTGCCTGTATTGCTGTTGCTAATTCCTTGTACTCATCGCTGAGGCCGTTGAGGATATGAACAATAATTTCTTCATTACTGAGATAATGACCTATCAAGGCCAAGTTATCGATGATAACCTTTATATTGTGTAGATAATCAATAACAGCACTTCCCTCTTGTTTAGTTTTTATGAGACTGGATAGGAGACTAAGCATGCGAGTGCGTAAACTATTCACCAAGGTGGTTTGCAACTTGCACCAGGCTTCGACAGTAGTGTCACATGAAGATATGAGCAGGGTGAGGGATCCAGCAACCGAGGCTTGAATTGCCTGGAGGATGAGACGATCCTGGCGTAACCATAGTTTGTGGTCCGGATTTGGTACTAGACTGGGTACTCTTGGGATGTTTAGCATTGTTGGTGGACAACGAAAGGAGCCATCAACATAGCCTAAAAGATCATAGCCAAATAAGATATTAGAGAATTGAGCACGCTAGGATGCATAGTTGTCACCTGAACAATAACTAGAGCATCAGAGGTAGATGATGAGGACATATGGAAGTAAGTAAAAGTTTACAATGACGACAATGATCAAGGAAGAAGAAGTGGTGGTGATGCAGATCAGTGTCACCTGAGGTAGGTTATTGGCAAACGAGGTCTTTGTTGAAGGAGAAGGTTAGCTTTGTGCAAGACAACTGCAGATCTTTATGCAGCAGATCAGCAGTTAAGAATCTGGACAGCGATGCAGTGATGCAGCAAGTGGCATGGAAAGGTTCCAAATGTTGCTTGTTGAGGTGAAGGTGGAGCAGGAAGCAGTGGCTGCCCCGATCACCGATCAGAGGCAGCGGGAGAGAACTGCAAAGATTGTTCGATAACAGCAGAAAGGGATGGTAGGCTTGCACCAAGACAAGGTCCTCTCTAGGACCAAGACGTGACCCGGTAGGAGCGTGTCCGTAGGAAGATCAAAACACTGCCACAGGATGCCGCCAAAAACAGTGAGGACGATGTTGCCGGAGGCGAGGACAGTGGTGGAGGAGGCGTTGGCAAGGCCCACGTCGGAAGCAGTGAGGACGACATTGCCAGAGTGAGAGAGCCAGGAGCTGGTCGATGGTGCCCAACGAGAGGGTTCTAGCGACCAGGTCCACAAAGAGGGCTACTCAATGGTCCAGTGCGCGGAAGCAGATCAAGTCTAGAGCAACGGTTCAATGACACAGCATCGGTAGAGGTGGAAGGTGGGAGGTGATAGGTGGGTGACTACGGTGGCTTGAGTTCGTGCACGCAGCAACGATCCACACGGTGCTGTGCGTGGTGCAACTATACGTATATGCAGAGGTGAGCGCCGAACCGCCTAGCGTGCAGACTATTGAGGGCATAGGCGTCCACTTTGATCTCCTCAAGTCCGCAGACTGTTGTGGTAGATCAGTGAAAACTGCCACAGTGAGGAAGATGAGGACTGGCCGTCGAGTCTCGCTTGGGATTTTGGCTGCAACGACGGTGGTCGCTGGCCGGAGGTAGAGGTTCACACCTCTCTTCTCACTGCTCTGATACCATGATAAAGTGATAGAATGAAGAGTAAAATTATAAAGGTAAAAAGAAAGCATATCTTAATTAGTGTCATATAATGTCTATTTATACATAGTGAAAGAGAGGATTTTTCTCAACTGAGCAGCGAGATTTTCTCATGCAATTGAGAAAATCTCATCTGCTATACAGTTGAGAAAATCTCATCTGCTATGCAGTTGAGGAAATCTCTTTGTTATCATATTCAATAGAATGGTAGAGTCTGTGGATACTCCTCCCAAACCCTGTGCTTCAATTATTTTGCTTCAATTATTTTGCTTGTTAGGAGGGAGCCATTTCTTTCTTCAAAATCTCTGTATGGCACAGTTCCACTACACTGGCTGCTGCTAAAGCTACCATTGCTAGAACTAGCTGTTGATAGAAGGCCACGAATGCTTCAAGAATAAAATCTCCTAAGTGGGGCCTGAAGAGATTCTCTATAGGAATCCCAATAGTCTAGTCTCTCCCTATCTTCTGCAATTGAGAGTTTGACCAAATCCTTGCCATGTACTCAACCTGATCGAGAAGCAATGGCTTCTTCAACTTTGGCCTCTTCGAATACGAATAGGATGAACTCAAGTAGTCATTCTCCCTTACTACAACGTCATCATAAGTCACTACAGTGATCAGAGAGCAATCTGAGGGCTTTAGCAATCATTGATAGGCCAATTTTGGACCCTGAACTTACGAGTAGATGGAGGCAAGATACTGAGATGGGCAGTAGGCAATCTGAGGACTTAGCAATCATTGATAGGCCAATTTTGGGCCCTGAACTTACGAGTAGATGGAGGCAAGATATTGAGATGGGCAGTGACTGCTTCGAAAGTTTTGATGGGCTTCTGCACACCCTTTTTCATGATCAATTGGTGGAGTCTTAACAGACTAATACCGAGATAATACAGAATGAATTTTGAAAAAAAATCGATAATATAATTATAATTGTTGGAATCAGCTCTACAAATTAAAAGGTAATGAACTCACAATAAAATTTTAATAAAATCGATAAATAACTCACCACGAGTTCAAAATCACAAAGGAATACAAAAAATTTATCACCCAAAGAATAATAAACAAAGATACATAACTAAAAACAAAAGATTCACCAGTTTAAGTACCTTACAACTGATAATTTTGTTGAAAGAGGATAGAAGATACAGATTATGGAAAAAGTTGTATTGCATTGAAGCTGTTCTCTCCCTATTTATACAGGTTAGGAGGGAGAATTTTCCTCAATAGAATAGAGAGATTTCCTTATACAGTTAAGGAAATCTTATATACAATCATGCCCCCGCAAGATGGTACTCCTATCAAGGATACCAATCTTAGATCGATGCAATACAAATAGTTTATGAGCGAGAGGCTTCGTGAGTGAGTCGACTAATTGATCAGCCGTATATACATGAGAAACACGAAGCTTACAGTGGATAACTTTATCTCGCACAAAGTGGAAGTCGATAACAATATGCTTCATGCGGGAGTGGAACACCGGATTAGCGCACAGATAGGTAGCTCCGATATTATCATAATATATTGAAGGAGATAAACTGATGTTGAGTTCCTTGAGCAGATTTGTGACCCAATTGAGTTCTACAGTGGTAGTGGCGATGCACGGTATTCAGCTTCAATTGTAGACCGTGCAACTGTCTTTTGCTTCTTAGAACTCCAACTGATTGGATTAGCACCAAGGAAGACAATAAACCCCGATGTGGATGTTCGATCATCAAAGTTACCTACCCAATCGGCATCAGCAAAGGCATGAAGATGAAGTGGGTGTTTACAAAGAAAGAGACCATGATTGAGGGTCCCCTTAAGATATCGCAGGACTCGTTTGACCGCAGATCAATGCATAGTAGATGGCCTCTGCATAAACTGTGATAATTTGTTAATTGCAAAGGAGATATATGGACGGGTGAGAGCTAAGTACTGTAAGGAGCCAACGACTTGTCGGTATTAAGTGGGCTCCACAGTAGGACTTCCATCAGATAATTTGAGAGAGCCCACTAGTAGAAAGAGGAGTTGTAACTGCATTTGTGTCCTACATGTTTGTTTTTTATAATAAATCTTGAATGTACTTTCTTTGTGAGAGAAAGAGACCGGAAGAAGTAAATATAGCTTCTACACCCAAAAAGTAGTTCAAGGGTCCTAGATCTTTAAGCGAGAATCGATCTGCCAATTGTTTAATGAACGCTTGGATTGCTACGGGATTGTTGCCTATGACAATGATGTCATCCACATATATCATAATATATATTGTGTCACCATGATGTTGTCGTAGAAATAATCAGGTATCAGATTTGGAGTTGAGAAAGCCAACCGAAGTCAGAAAAGAGCCAAGTTCTGTGTACCAAGCTCTTGGAGCCTGACAAAGTCCATAAATAGCTTTTCGTAGTCTACAAACATGCCTTGGGTACTGAGGATGAGTGAAACTAGGAGGTCGTTGCATAAAAATAGCTTTAGTTAGAGTCCCCTGTAGAAAGGCATTATTAATATCCAATTGTCGTAATTGACAGCCTGTAGTGGTGGCCAAACTCAAAATAAGTCGGATTATAATCGACTTAACAACGGGACTAAATATCTAAGTGAAATCAACTCCAGGTCTTTGATAAAACCCTTTAGCGATGAGGCGTGCCTTATATCGGGCAACCGAGCCATCTGGGTTCCGTTTAATTCGAAAGACTCACTTACACTCGATGATGTTTTGTATATGATGAGAGGGTACTAGATCTCATGTTGAGTTATGAAGGAGGGCATTATATTTCTCACACATGGCGGTACGCCAATGCAGAGATTTTTAGGCTTGAGTGAAGGTGGTGGGTTTAACATTTGTGGATGAGGAATCCATGATAGCATGGAGGTCAAAGATTTGACATTGTTTGAAAATACCACTCTTAGAGCGTGTGGTCATAGGATGGTTGGAGACTACGGGATCGTGAGGTTGTGTTGTTGGAATAAGTAGTTGAGAGTCATTGACACAGGCCGAGTTAGGTGGAGGTATGTCAGTGTCACTTGACCGAGAAGGAGGTAAAGATAATGGTTGTGTTTCTGAACTAATTACCCCAGCATTTGGAGAAGAAAGAAGTAGAGTAGGAATAGAGGGAATGTGCAATTGTTGAACTAGAGGAGTGATATAGTGTGGATCATGAGGGGAGGAACTAGACGATGTCATGGGAGGCTCGTCCGGTTAGATCGGAGGTATATGCCAGTGAGGAGTGGTTAATGAAGTAGTCTGCATGGTATGATTGGTATAAGTTTGGAAAGGAAAGATAGACTCAACAAAAATAACGTGACGTGATATAAAGACTTTGTGAGTGTGAAAATTATACCAACGGAAAGCATTATGTTCAAGAGAGTAACCTATAAAAATGCAAGGATTAGATCGTGATGTTAACTTATGAGAGGCATAGGGACGTAACTATGGATAACATAGACAACTGAATACTCGGAGTTTACGAAGGTTTGGGATTTTGTGAAATAGTGTGTCCAAGGGGGACTATTATTGTAGGACTGGCGTAAGCATTTTATTAATAAGGTAGATGGCAGTTTGAAATATTGTTGTCCAAAAGTTTGAAGGCATGGAGGCTTGATGGAGAAATGTGAGCCCAGTTTCTACTATATGTCGATGTTTGCGTTCGGCGGAGCTAACAAGTTGAGGAGTATATGGGGGAGACTTGAGGTGTTGGATGGTAACAAGCTGAGAGATATGATGCCAGGGCTTGATATTCACTACCACCATCAGAGTAAACCATTTTGATTGTAGACTGAAAGTAATTTTTGACCAACTTTTGAAAAGTGGGAAAGATGGTCGAAACATCATATTTATGGCGAAGAGGATAGAACCATGTGTACTTAGTGAAGTGATCTACAAAAATGACATAAAATCTGAATTTATCAAAAGACAAGATTGGGGCAAGGCCCCAAACATCTGTATAAATAATTTCAAATGGTTTAGAGGAGGAAATGGAAGATGAGCCAAAGAGTTGTCAATGACTTTTAATACCAAGACATGCATCACAATGTGTTATAGAACTATATGATTTAAAAAGAGGAAGAGAGTAACGAGAAAGTAATTTCTGCTGAATAAGGGACGAGGGATGACCAAGACGATGATGCCATACATCAACTGGGGTCATAGTGGAAGAATGAACAGTGGGCTGGGTTATTTATGGAGCTGACGGTCATTCGTAAATGTTATCTCTATTCGGGCCCTAGACCAAGGATGGCCCCGTACTCAATTCCTTAACAAGAAAGGAATCCGGAAAGAATTCAATTGAAGTATTGTTATGTTTGCAAAATTGAGAAACAGAAATGAGATTATGTTTAATATGAGGAGCACATAAAACATCATCGAGTGTAAATGTGGTAGTATCAGAAGTAAGCGTTGTGGAACTAGTATGAGTTATAGGAAGTCCTTTACCATCACCGATGATGATATCTTCATCGCCGCCATAGGTGTTATGAAGAGACAAATTTTGAAGATCAGCGGTGATGTGATGGGAGGCGCCAAAGTCGACAATCCAGTTGGGTTGGCTAGTCGTCGAAGTAGTTAAGAGATTTGCCTGAGGCTAGTGGGACGGAGCATGGAGGCAAGGTCGAGACCGACAAACATTAGCATAGTGTCCGATTTTATCGCACAACTGGCAAACGACCCATCTTTTGTGGCTTGGTGGGGTAGGATGCCAAGACGAACAATTATTGGAGTTGCCACTTTGTGAGAACGCATGATTAGGAGGATAAGAGGGGTTTCACAAGGGATCCATAGGATCAAGATATGTATTGGACAAACCTCTAGAGATATTCGGAGGGTACCGAATGCCTTTCCTCTTAGACTTGTAACTGACTTGAGCTGTGATAGTCGGTCCAGGCAGCTAGTCCTCACGCTTCAAATATATCTCATAATCAGTCAACTTGTCATAGAGGTCTTTAAATGATACTAGCGTGTCGCGTGCCCGAGTTGTAGCTGCCAACTCCTTGTAATCGTCTCCGAGACCATTAAGGGTATGGATGATGATCTTATCGTCACATAGGGAATGACCTATCAAATCCAAATTATCAATGATAACTTTAATATTTTATAGATAATCGATGATAGTACTTCCCTCTTGTTTGTTCACCATTAGCTTGGACAGAACACTGAGCTTGCGAGTACGCAAATGATTCGCCAAGGTTGTTTGCAGTTTAAACTATGCTTTGGTAGCAGTCACACATGAGGATATGAATGGAGCGACGGATCTAGCAATTGAGGCTTGAATAGCTTGGAGGATCAGATAATCTTGACGCAGCCACAGTTTGTGAGCCAGATTTGGTACAGGACTAGGTTCTCCGGGGATGTTAATCATGGCTGGCGGACAATTGAAGGAGCTGTCAACATAGTCGAGCAAGTCATATCTAAATAAGAGATTAGAAAATTGAGCTCGTCAGGATGCATAATTGCCACCTTTTAACAACTTGAAAGGAATTAGCGTAGTAGCATTGATGGAGATAAGCCTTGGAGGAGAAGTACTATGATGCCCTGCAGACATAGTAACTGGAATATCAGAAGAAGATAATGAAGACATCCCATTTTTTTTTTACTGAAGAATGATCTCACGGAAGGGAGGAGGTAAGGTGAGAGAGATGAGGGAAGAGGCTTGTGAGAAGTTTAATCTCAGCTACTACAACTGCTGCAGTAGAGGAAGCAAGCTGCTGCAGTAGATGGAAGCAACTGTGGCTGCGGTAGAGAAGTAAGCTGTTGTGATAGAGGAAAGCAGCTGCTGTTGCTGCAGCAGATGGAAGCGGCTGCGGCTGCTACAGCAAAGAGGGCTGTTGCGGCTACTGCTACTGCAAGGGCTATTGCGGCTGTTGCAACAGAGAGGAGGAACTACGGGCTACTGCGACAGAGAGGAGAAACTACGGGCTGCTGCAGCAGAGAGGAGAAACTACGGGCTGTTGCTCGTCCCAGTTCCTTTGTTCTTGGAGGAGGATCATTGAAGAAGAACAATAATTGTTCCTGCTGCTGCAGGAAGGCAGTGATGGCTATGTGGCAAGGATGGTGGCAATGACACTTCTCGCTCAAGCGAGATTGGGGAACGAGGAGGAGAGGTCACTAGCCGGGGAGCAGTTGCGAGGTTGCAGGGAGCAAATGGCTCTGCTTCTACGGGAAGAGTCAGAGGAAAGGCGACAGTAAAGAATGCCATCAACGTAGGGAGGAGAAGAGGGAGAAGAAGAGGACGCGGTGTGGTGGCCCTTGTTCAGCTTCGAAGGAGGCCGACGCAACGATCTTGGAGGACGTCCATGGAAAATGCTGCAGCGATAAGAGCTCGATGGAGGAAGATGTCACTGTTGCTACCACCTTTCCCAAGGAAAAATGCCACACTTGATGGCGACGCCGGGTTCGGTCACGGCGGGAGCAACGACAAAGGGGGGAGCGACTGATTTGGAGTCGCAATCCATGAGGCAATAGGAGAAGGAGCTGAGATTCGATGGACTTCGACGAGGAGAAGTGGCCTTCACGACGATGGCTCTGATACCATGTTGAAAGAGGATAGAAGATATAAATTATGATAGAAGTTGTATTGTATTGAAGCTGTTCTCTCCCTATTTATATAAGTTAGGAGGGAGAATTTCCCTCAACATAGTAGAAAGATTTTCTTATACGAAATCTTATCTGCTATCAAGTTTATCATTAAAACATTTTTAATTTTATCTAAGGAATATGCTCATGAACTATCATATTTGAGTGGACTGGATTAAATACTAAGACTAATACAATTGAATCGTAAAGAATACGGTAGGATCAATAAGATCCATTATAATAAATTAGGCACTCCATCACAAACATGTTTAAGATTGATCGAGATGGTTGTGCAAAGGGAGATTCTCACGGCAAGAGTCAAAAGGCAGAGCTTGTTGAACTCGGACTTGCTAGCGATAGCAACCCATTCAGATTGCTGAAGTAGCACTAAGCTCGTTCTGCGCCCAACCGCTTTGCTGTTTGTGACTTGAGGCCATTGAGGTTGGTCCGAGAATTCTACGGCAGCTGCGGCGGCAGCTGCGATTGTAGCAATGGCTGCATCTCTCGGTGAACAGTGTCCATACAATCAATCATCAAACTGGAGTTAAAACTTTTCTTCTTCTGCTCCTTTCATGGATTTCTTCAAGATTAGAGTTTGCATCTTCTTTTACAGAGATTTGGATTCGCACCCAGTGCCGACCTCTTGATGGAAACCAATGCAGACGGGAACATCATCTTCCGGCGAGAAAACCCTAAAGAAAGGCGAGATCGAGAGCCCACATCAAAACAGGAACTTTGAGCAGAAATCCTTCCGAAGATGCTAACTTGAAACCTGAATTCTCAAATATGGAGATTCAAAACCCTAACACAATGAGAAATAACCAAAACCAAAGCCCATTTCAGCACATGGTAGCTCAAAGAGCTCTCATTTCGCACCTCAGTTCCGGCAGGGAAGCAAACGAAGATCTCTTCTACCGTCCGCTATCGCAGAACCCATAGATATGCCAGCCGAATCTCAACGGAATCTCAGTTGAGCCAAAGCAGGACACGCAAAAAACAGAAAATATCAGGAAGACAAGGGAAGAGGAGAGAATCGATATGCACCAAGGAACTAGGAAAATGGAGAAGAGTGAAGAAATGAAATAGTGAAGAAAAAGCACATTGTGTAATTAGCATCCTATAAAGTCTATTTATACATGATGAAAGATAAGATTTTTTTAATTGAACAGAGAGATTGCTTCACATAGTTGAGAAAATCTCATCTGTTATGCAATTGAGGAAATCTCTCTGTTATCAGAGGAAATCTCTCTGTTATCATGCCCCCGTAAGATCAAGCTCCTGTCAAGGATACCGATCTTGGACCAATGCAACAAAAATAGTTTGCGGGCTAGAGGCTTCATGAGTGAGTTTGCTAGTTGATCAGCCGTATGGACATGAGAGATACAAAGTTGATGTCTGACAACTTGATCTTGCACGAAGTGAAAGTCAGATGACAATGTATTTCATGCGTGAGTGGAACACTAGATTGACACATAAGTAGGTAGCTCCAACATTGTCATAATATATTGTAGGAGTATGGGTAGAGCCGACGTTGAGTTTCTTGAGGACATTTGTAACCCAATTAAGTTCAGCAGCAGCGGTAGCAATAGCACGATATTCAGCTTCAGTTATAGACCGGGCTACTGTCTTTTGCTTCTTAGAACTCCAACTGATTGGATTAGACCCAAGAAAGACGACATACCCTGACGTGGAGGTTCTATCATCAAAGTTTCCCGCCCAATTAGCATCAGCAAAGGCATAGAGATGAAGTTGAGTGGTTTTGCGGAGAAAGAGACCATGATTAAGGGTCCCTTTAAGATACCGCAAAATTCGTTTCACCGTAGACCAATGCAAAATAAAAGGCTGGTGCATGTATTGAGATAATTTATTAACTGCAAATGAGATATCTGAACGAGTGAGAGCCAAGTACTGTAAGGATCCAAGTACTTGTCGGTATTGAGTTAAGTCCGTGGTAGGGCTACCATCACATAATTTGAGTGATTCACAAGTAGAGAGATGAGTAGCCACTTCTTTTGCATCCTGCATATTTATCTTTGATAATAAGTCTTGAATATACTTTCTCTGTGAGAGGAGGAGACTTGAGGATGTAAATATTGCTTCCATTCCCAAAAAGTAGCTCAAGGGTTCTAAATCTTTGAGGGAGAATCGATCAGCCAATTGCTTTAAAAATATCTGAATCTCCAAGGGATCATTTTCTGTAACAATAATATCATATACATATACTAGAAGATATATTATATTTCCATGTTGTTGTCATAGGAATAAAGAGGTATCATACTTGGAGTTAATGAAGCCAATTGATAGCAGAAACGATCCAAGTTCAGTATACCAAGCTCTTGGAGCTTGACGAAGTCCATAAATGGCTTTTTGTAATTTGCAGACATGTCTCGGATACTGGTGATGAACAAAGCCAGGGGGTTGCTGCATAAAGACATCTTCAGTTAGAGTCCCCTGTAAAAAGGCATTGTTAACGTCCAGTTGTCATAATTGCCAGCCTCTGGAGATGGCCAAACTTAGAATAAGTCGAATTGTTATGGGTTTAACTATAGGACTAAAAGTCTCCGTGAAGTCAACTCCAGGTCGTTGATGAAACCTTTTGGCTACTAATCATGCTTTATATCGAGCAATGGACCCGTTAGGGTTTTGCTTAATTCGGAAGACCTATTTACACCCGATGATGTTTTGTGTATGATGAAAAGGTACAAGAGTCCATATGGAGTTATGGAGAAGAGTATTATATTCTTCATACATGGCTTTACGCCAATGGGGAGATTTTTGGGCTTGAGTAATTGTGGTAGGTTCACTGGTCTCGGGAGAGGATTTGGTGATAGCATGCAGGTCGAGAACTTGACGTGGTTTAAAGATATCACTTTTTGAGCGTGTTGTCATTGGATGTCTAGGAACTGGAAGTTGTGTTATTGGTATGGGTAGTGGAGAGGCATCGACAGGGGTCGGGATAGATTGAGATACATCAGTGGTACTAGGTAAAGAAGGTTATTGTGATTCTGAGGATATTACGTCAGTAGTAGGGGAGGCTTATGAAGAAGAAAGATGAGAAGGAATGGAGAGAGTGGGAAGCTGTTGAACCGGGAGAACAAAAAAGTGTGGATCTTTAAGAAAAGGACTGGATGGTGTGGGAATTGTTTCATTTGAGGGGATCGATGGTATACGCCAGTGATGTATATTTGTTGGAGTGGCCGACATGGTAGGAGACTCATGGTTTTGAAATGGAAAGATAGACTCCACAAAAACAACATGACGTGAAATAAAGACTTTTTGAGTTTTTTGGTTCGTAGCATCGAAAGGCATTATGTTCAATAGAATATCCTATGAAGATGCAAGGTTTAGATCTTGGCGCTTTCTTGTGTGGGGCATAAGGACGTAACCATGGATAACATAAACAACCAAATATTCTAAGTTTTTGAAGGTTTGGAGATTTAGAAAATAGTTTTTCAAATGGAGACTGATATTGGAGAACTGGAGTGGGCAAACGATTAATAAGGTAGACGGCAGTTTGAAAGGCTATAGACCAAAAGGTTGCTAGCATGGAGGCTTGATATAGAAGCGTAAGACTAGTTTCTACAATATGTCGATGTTTGCGTTCAACAGAGCCAACTAGTTGAGGAGTGTGTGGGGGTGACTTAAGGTGTTGGATACCACAGGTTGAAAGGTAGGATGTGAGAGCTTGATATTTGCCCCCACCATCAAAGTAGATTGTCTTAATTGTAGACTGAAAGAAGTTTTCAACCAGCTTTTTAAAGTTGGTAAAAATTGTTAAAACTTCTGACTTATGACGAAGAGGATAAATCCATGTGTACTTAGTAAAATAGTCTACAAAAATGACATAAAATCTAAACTTGTCAAAGGAAGTGACAGGAGCAGGTCCCCAAACATCAGTATAAATAATTTCAAATGGTGTAGAACATGATATGGAGGAAGAACCAAAAGGGAGTCTATGACTTTTATTACTGAGACAAACATCACAATAAAAGCTATTATTTGTGGGAGTAGAAAGAGAATAATGAGAAAGTAATTTATTTTGGATAGAGAGGGAGGGATGATTGAGACGATGATGCCACACATCGATTAAAGCTACCACTGAGGAGTAAGCAGTGGGCTATTTGAGTTGTGGAACGGACAGCCATTCATAAATATTATCCTTACTCTGACCTTGGACCAAGGATGCCCCCGTGTTCAAATCCTTGACAAGAAAAGAGTTAGGAGAGAATTCAATAGAGGTATTATTTTGTTTGCAAAATTGAGAAACAGAAATAAGATTGCGTTTAATATGAGGTGCACACAAAACATCATCGAGTGTAAAAGTTGTGGTAGGTGAATTAAGCATTGTGGAACCAGTATAAGTAATAGGAAGTCCTTTACCGTCACCGATGATGATGTCGTCATGTCCACTGTAGTTATTGTGGATCGACAAGTTCTGTAGATCAGAGGTAATGTGGTAGGATACGCTAGAGTCCACAATCCAATTAGGATCAGTAGTGTTTGGAGTAGTCGTGAGATTTGCTTGAGGCCAATGTGATTGTGTAGGAAGTCATGGTTGAGATCGACAAACCTTTGCAGAGTGACCGATTTTATCAAATAATTGACAGACAACTCTTCGTTGGTTTGTGTGTTGAGGGCGCCAGGACTGTTGATGAGTGATTGGTTGTTGTGATTGAAAGGTTGATGATGTGGAGGTGTTTGGTTGGAGCTCAAAGGTTCAGGAGGCATCTTGGTCAAGCCTCTATTGATAGTCTTGTTATATTGATTGCTCCTCCTCGTGGATTTTTGATTGGCTTGAGCTGTAATGAATGGTCGTGGCAATTTGTCCTCATGCTTGAGATATATCTCAAAGTTAATCAGCTTATCATAGAGTTCTTCAAACGATACTGGTGAATCACGTGCCCGTATTGTTGCTGCCAGTTCCTTGTACTCATCTCCTAGGCCATTGAGGATATGGACAGTAACTTCTTCATCACTGAGGGAATGACCTATCAAGGCCAAGTTATCGATAATAATCTTTATGTTGTGTAGATAATCAGTAACAGTACTTCCTTCTTGTTTTGATTTCATAAGTCCAGATAGGAGACTGAGCATGCGAGTTCGTGAACGATTTGCCAGGGTGGTTTGCAACTTGCACCAAGCTTCAACAGTAGTGTCACACGAAGATATGAGTGGGGCGAGGGATCCAGCGACTGAAGCTTGAATTGCTTGAAGAATGAGACGATCCTGGCATAACTATAGTTTGTGGTCCGGATTTGATATTGGACTGGATACTCCTGGGATATTGATCATCACTGGTGGACATCTAAGAGAGCCATCGACATAGCCTAGAAGATCATAGCCAAATAGAAGATTAGAAAATTATGATGCGTAGTTGTCACCTTTGGATAACTTGAAGGGAATGAGGATTGCTGCATTTATGGAGATAAGACATGTATGTAGGAAAGTACTATGGTTCCCTATGAAAATAGTAACTAGAGTGGTAGAGGTAGATGATGAAGACATATGAAAGATATGGACTACTATGTGGGAGCAAGTAGAAATCTGCAGCGATGACAAGGATAAAAAAAGGAAAAAGTGTTGGTCCAGATCAGTGTCACATGAGGTCTTCATTGAAGGAAGAGTTTAATATTATGTAAAGTTGTAGATATCTGTGCAGTAGTTACAGAAGTGTTCTAAAGCGAGGGAGGAAGGAGAAATCAAGTGTTTTGCGGTAAGAAGGAAGGAGGAATAAAAAATTCTACAATAAGGAGGAACCAAGAGTTCTGCAGTAAGGAGGAACTAAGAGTGCATGCTCCCTACGATGCAAAGTCACCAAATACATTGTTGTTGCGATGCAGACTGGGCCCAACAAATGCTTGCGCTGCACCATAGTCTTGGAACTTGGTGTGGTAGTTATAGTCGTGATTGGAAGCAGGGAAGCTGCCGTCGTATGGTCGATTGTGGTCGGTGGTCAGGGACCGGTGCTTGTCCTAGTTCCATCGCTTGTCCCAGTTTGTTGAAGAAGAACTGCAATCGGTGCAGTTCAGAGAACAATGGCAGAGGAGGGATGGTTGTAACCGGTGCAGATCGGTCAGCGGCTAAGAACCAGTGCTCGTCCCAGTTCCTTCGTTCTAGAGGAGGATTGTTGAAGAAGAAGAACTGCAATCGGTGCAGTTCAGAGAGTAATGACCGGGGAGGGATGGCTGCAATCAGACGTCTTCGCTCTCTAGGCTGGTCCTAGAGACGATAGGACCCTCGATCGAGTCTGCGACAAAAATCAGAAGCGTCGTATCCTCGGCGATGGGCTTTAGATCGGAAGCAGCGACGTCGCCAACGACGAGACCTGCGCAGGCCGCGATGGAGCGGACACAGGGCAGGGCCATGTAGTCCGAGTGTCGGTAGCCACTGGAGAAGGGGGGAGGGGGGGGCGACAGATCCGCATAGGATCTTGAAAGGGAGAAATGCCGCAGACGAGGAGAAATTTGGCAGCGGTGTG
>LVTN01003258.1:0-22437 GCA_001649415.1 Musa itinerans
TAATGATTAAAATTTTTAGCCATTGCTCTTATAGCTAAAATTATGAAGAAACCATTGCTCTTATAGCTAAAATTGAAGCCATAAGGATTCTCCTTGCCTATGCTAGTTGTAATAATTTTAAGTTATTTCAAATGGATGTTAAAAGTGCTTTTCTCAATGGCTTTATTTCTGAAGAAGTTTATGTTAAACAACCACTTGGATTTGAGAATGCTATTTTTTTGAATAATGTTTTTAAGTTATCTAAGGCTCTCTATGGTTTGAAACAAGCCCCAAGGGTTTAGTATTAGAGACATAGTTTTTTTCTAATTAAGACTGATTTTTTGAAATGCAAGGTTGATACTATATTGTTTATTAAACATTTTAAAAATAATTTTCTTATAGTTCAAATTTATGTTAATGATATTATTTTTGGTTCTTCAAATGAGTCTTTATGTAAGTCTTTTGCCAAGAGTATGAGCCAAGAGTTTGAAATAAGTTTAATGAGTAAATTAACTTTCTTCTTAGGATTGTAAATTAAGCAACTAAGTGACAGAATTTTTGTTAGTCAAACTAAATATGCTTTAGATCTATTAAAATAGTTTAATATGGATAGTTATAAGGCTATTAACACACTAATGAGTACTTCCATAAAGTTAGATATGGACCATGATAGAAAAAAATTTGATCAAAAGACTTATAGGGGCATGATAGGTAGTTTACTATATCTCACCACAACTAGACCAAACATTATATTTAGTGTTGGACTTTATGCTATATTTCAATCTAATCCTAAGCAATCTCACTTAAAAGCTATTAAAAGAATTTTTAGATATCTAAAAGGAACTCCTAATATAGGATTATGGTATCCAAAATCTAAAAGCTTTGAATTAATTGCTTATGCCGATGTAGATTTTGCTGGATGTAGAGTAGATAGAAAAAGCACATTAGGAACATGTCAACTCTTAGGCCATGCACTTATCTCTTGGTCTTCTAAGAAACAAAACTCGATTGCATTATCTATCACCGAAGTTGTATATATAATAGTAGGTGCATGTTGTGCTCAAGTTATATGGATGAAAAACTCATTAAAAGATTATGGAATTCAGTTAAAAAACATACATATAAAATGTGATAACACTAGTGCAATATGTTTAACAAAAAATCTCATTCAACACTTTAGAACTAAACATATTGATAATATGTATCATTTTATTATAAATCATGTTAATAAGATATATCTTTAGAATTTATTGATACAAAACATCAATTAGCTAATATTTTTATAAAACCTTTAAATGAGGAACAATTTGATTTTATTAGAAGATAATTAGGCATGTTAAATCTTCCAAATGCATGAGTTCCTCTTATATATTTTTCGGATTTCTTAGTTCTTTTTGGAAATTGTTTTCTTTTTATTGAGATCATTTCCTATCATCTTCTTGAAGTTTTATTCATGGATTTTTGATCCTTTATTTGATAATCATTTCCTATGAATCCTTCTTCCTTCTATTTACAAGAATAGGGATTTGATTTATGAATTTTTAGTAAGCACATTTTGATCTTTTATGTGATGAATCCTTTCTCTTTGCAAAAGAGGAAGTTTGATTCATGGACTTTTGGTTGTTATAACTTGATTTTTCTTGTGATGAATGAATTCCTCCCTTCTTCTTCTTCTTCTTATTTTTATGATAAAAGGAAGAAAGAAATTTACTAGCATCTCAATAAATGAAAAAATGCTAGCTTACACATCTCAAGGAGAACAAAAAAGTGTGTGTACATCTAAAGAGAAGTGCTAGCTTGCCCATTTCAAGAAGCAAAAGTAGTTATCTTGCAAAGTTTTTGCTTAACTTCTCATTTCACAAATTTTCTATCTTACATAAAATGGTGTGAGACTTACTTGCATAGTTCAAATACTTGTTGAATGATTCTCCTTTTTGTTGATGACAAAGGGGGAGAAAATATGAATGCTTTGGTATCATGAATGTTACGCCCAAAATAATATTAATTTTGGTATCACTCATGAAGTGATGAATGCTTTAGTATCATGCCCAAAGTAATGTTAATTTGTTATCATGCATGAAGTGATGAAATTATGTATGTTATACTTTGATGAAATTATGCATGAAATGATGAATGCTTTAGTATCATGCCCAAAGTAATGTTGATTTGCTATCATGCACGAAGTGATGAAATTGTGCATGTTATACTTTGATGGCTTGAAACTATGATAATGCACAATGAATGAAATTTTGATGTATTGCATTTGATCACTATGATCAAAATTGTTTCACTTAAATTCAAAGGTTATGATTCCTTTTAAATTCAAGTTTGCCTTATCTCAATATGACATATAGATAGAGGGAATTAAGGTTAACTCTATTATCAATTGGTTGTCATCATCAAAAAGTGGGAGATTATTGAATCTTAGATTTTGATGATGAAATCAATTGATGAATTAATGATCTAATTTATGTGTTGAGATAAGTGATGCAGGACTAACTACGATCGTGAAAAAGATAAAATAATAAAAGAAGAATCGAATGTTGGGCTAGAGTTAATGATTGAGCATTGGGCCAAATGAATTGGGAGATACAATGAAGAATCAAATGATGTAGTGAAAGCTCGCCAGAAATTCACCGGGAGTTCACCGAAAGCTTGCTAGAAGTTCGCTGGGAGTTCGCCGAAAGCTCGCCGGAAGATCGCTGGGAGTTCGCTAGAAGTTCACCAAAAGTTTGGTTCAACAATTGACATGCCAGACAACTTAGATTGCTGTATCATAATTATTTTAGCCTTAACTATCGTAGTTAAGATCTTAATTTAAGTTAGTTTTGGGAGAAATCCTACTAACTCAATTAGAGGCTAATTGGGCCATAAACAAAGTTGAATTGGCCATCCAACATGGCCAATTCAACCACTTGGAACCACATTAGGTGGTGGCATCGCCCATACTAAGTGGTGGAACTACTTGAGGCTCGGCCTCCCAAGTGATCTGAGTGGTGATATCACTGGCAATTAATGCTTCCAAGCGATGGTACCATCCTGCTAGGCAATGGTACCACCAGTACCTCAGAAATCAGGGATGAGATACTTTTTGGCTCCATTTTTGAATCCATTGGGGTTTATAAATACCCCACTCTTTTTTGCATGAAAGAGCAATGAAAGAATGAACAAAAGTCTTGAGGTTTTGAGTTGCAAAAGTGTTGAAAAAGTGCTAAGTGTCCTCCTCCTCATTTAGGTTTGTAATCATTCTAAGAGGGTGTGAGGCTTGTAAAGGTTGTCTCCTAAACCTATGAAAAGGAGAAAGAGTTGTAAAAGAGTAGTTAGTTTTCGCCCATTGAAGGAAGACTATTAGTGGACGCCGGTGGCCTCAATGGAGGAGGAATCGGGAGTGGATGTAGGTCATGATGATCGAACCACTATAAATTTAGTGTGCACTCTCTTTCTGCTCTTCATTACTATTGTTCTCTATTTTAATTTCTTATTACATTTACTTCAAGTGAAGCACACTTTCGATATAATTTCCAATACGGGTTTCATCGAATCAATCGTTTCTAAATCATTGAAGTTTTTCGAATCGACGAAATTTTTATCGTAAGCACTAATTCGCCCCCCCTCTTAGTGTCAATTTTGGTCCTAATAGTAATTGTGTAAGCATTAATTATTATAGTTAGGTCTTAATTTGAGTTAGTTTTGGGAGTAATCATGCTAACTCAAATAGGGGCCAATTGGGTCATAATCAGGGCTAAATTGGGCTTGTTGTTTGGCCCATTCAGTGACCTGGAGCTAGGTTAGGCGGTGGTATTGCTAGGGCTATCAGTGGAACCCTCCCAAGTAGTGTCTGGGTGGTGGTACCGCCCAAACTAGCGATGGTACCACCCAGACATAATCTTCCAAACTGTGTCATGCGGTGATATCGCTAGATTGGGCGATGGTACTGCCTAGTGTCAGTGTTAGACTAGGTAATGGTACTGCCCAATGTCAGACTGACAAGCGATGGTACCTCTAGTTGTTAGTTTGGTAGATGGTGGTACCACCTAATAATAGTGGTGGTACCGCTAGTATCCCGGAAATTAGGGATAAGACACTTTTTGGCTCCATTTTTGAAGCCATTGGGGCCTATAAATTCTCTACTCTTTCCTGTATGAAAGAGCACAAAAAAGTGAACAAATGTCTTGAGATTCTGAGTTTCAAAAGTTTTGAAAAAGTGCTAAGTGCCCTCCTCCTCCTCCGTAAGATTTGTGATCATTCTAAGAGAGGTGTGAGACTTGTAAATGTTATCTCCTAAACCTGCAAAAAGGAGAAATAGTTGTAAGATGATAGTTGGTCTTTGCCCATTGAAAGAAGACCATTAGTGATCGCCGGTGGCCTCGACGAAAGAGGAATCGAGAGTGGACGTAGGTCACGACGAGCGAACTACTATAAATCCGGTGTGCTCTTTTCCTTTACTATTTATTGCTTACTGATTTTATTGCTCACTCTATTTTACCTTTACTCTAAGTTAAGCTCACTTTAGATATATGCTTTCATCAAACATAATTTTTTAAAATCATTAAAAGTTTGTAATAGCACGAATTCACCCCTCCCTCTTAGTGTCATTCACGATACTAATAGTTGGTATTAAAGTCATGTTACTCTTGTTGAATCATGGATTTTGATGATGAAATCAATTAGTGAATTAATGATTTAATCCATGTGTTGAGATAAGTGATGCAGGACCAACTACGATCATGAGAAAGGCAAAACGATTAAAGAATAGTCAATGATCGGGCATCGGGCCAGATGAATCGAGGGATACACCGAAGGATCGAATGATGTAGTAAAAGCTCATTAGAAGTTTGTCAGAAGCTCACTAGTAGATTGTCGGGAGTTCGTCGAAAGCTCGAAGAAAGATCACTAGGGGTTTGCCGGAAGTTCACTAAAAGTTCGGTTGAACAATTAACGTGCCGGACAACTTAGATTGCTTATGTCATAATTGGTTTAAGCCTTAACTATCGTAGTTAGGACTATAATTTGAGTTAGTTTTAGGTGAAATCCTACTAGCTCAATTAGCGGCTAACTGGGCCCTTAACAAGGCTGAATTAAGCCGGTTGGATGACCTATTTAGCCACTTGGAGCCATGTCAAGCGGTGGCACCGCCCAGATTGGGTGGTGGAACCGCCTAAGGCTCGGCCTCCCAAGTGGTCTGAGCGGTGGTATCGCCTATACTAAGCAATGGTACCACCAGTAGTTAATGCTGCCAAGCGGTGGTACTGCCCTATCAAGCAGTGGTACCGCCTTGTTAGGCGGTGGTACCGCTAGAGCCTAGTCTCCGAGGCTTTGTCAGGCGATTGTACCTTTGAGACTGAGCAGTGGTATCGCCCAATAATGATGATGGTATCGCCAGTACCACGAAAACTAAGGATGAGATACTTTTTAGCTCCATTTTTTAAGCTATTAGGGGTTATAAATACCTCACTCTTTCCTGCATGAAAGAGCATGAAAGTGTAAAGGAAATTCTTGATATTTTTGGTTGTTAAAGTGTTGAAAAAGTACTAAGTATCCTCCTCCTTCTTTAGCTTTGTGATCATTCTAAGAGAAGTGTAAGGCTTGTTAAAGGTTATCTCCTAAGAGGGTAGTTGGTTTTCGTCAATTGACGAAAGACCATTAGTGGATGCTGGTGGCCTCAATGGAGGAGGAATCAGGAGTGGAAGTAGGTCACAATGACCGAACCACTATAAATTCGGTGTGCACTCTCTTTTTTCTCTTCATTACTGTTGTTCTTTGTTTTAATTACTTATTGCATTTACTTCAAGTGAAACACACTTTCAATATCATTTTCGATACAGGTTTCATCGAATCAAGCTTTTCAAAATCATTGAAGTTTTCTGAATCGGTAAAATTTTTATCGTAAGCACTAATTCACCTCCCCTCTTAGTGTCGACTTAATCCTAACAACTCTCAGTTAGTTTAACACCCAAGCGAATTTAAATAGCTTTTGCTAGAAATCTTGAGGGTCATTCTATGACTCGTCCTCCTACATTTAATGGGACGGACTACACATATTGGAAAACTCATATGAGAATTTTTTTGATTTCTATGGACTTTGATTTATGGAACATTGTCGAATGTAGTTTTCAAAAATCCTCTAAACCAATGAATGAGTGGAATGATATAGAGAAAAAATTATTTTCTTTAAATACGAAAGCTATGAATGCTTTATTTTGTGTTTTAGATAAAAATAAATTTATTTATATTTCTATATACAAAACTGTACATGACATTTAGCACACACTCGAAGTCACACATGAAGGCACAAGTAGAGTTAAAGAGTCTAAAATTAATCTTTTGGTGCATAGTTTTGTATTGTTTTGAATGAAACCAAGTGAAACCATTGGAGACATGTACACCCATTTTATGGATGTTGTCAATGGTTTGAAAGTACTTAGTAAAAGTTTTTCTAATATTAAACTTGTCAATAAAATACTAAGATCCATTCTAAAAAGTTGTGATCCAAAAGTGACGGTAATAAAAGAAGCAAAGGACTTGAATAATTTTGCTCTTGAAGAACTTATCGGGTCATTAATGACCTATAAAATAACATGTAAGGCACATGATAAACATGAGAACAACCTTCCAAAAAATAGGAAGGATATGAGACTTAGAACTAAAGAAGACCACTCGAGCAAAAGCTCAAGTGATGATGAGGAATTGGCCCTTCTAATAAGAAAATTTAAAAAATTCATAAGAAGAAACAAAACAAATTTTGTAAAACAAGATACTAAGAACAAAAATGAACTAAAAAAGGATATAATCATCTACTACAAATGTAAGAAACCGAGACACTTCAAAAGTAATTGTCCTCAATTGAAGAAGAAGAAGCTGCCAAAGAAGAAGAAAGCACTCAAGGCAATTTTGGGACAAATCGAGCTCATCTGAAGATGAGGAGCAAACTAATGAATGTGAGGTGACGAATTACGCTCTAATGGCGCTCAATGATGAGGTAAGTGACTCAATCGATTCTTATTTATCTTATTATAAATTACTCAATGCTTTTAATAATCTATATGATGAATGTAAGCTAGTTAGTAAAAAATATAAGTTGTTAAAAGGGATCATGCTTCTTTTGTTAGTAAATTTGAAAAATTAAAAAATGAGCATGATAATTGCATGTTAACTTCTTGTACTAAGTGTGAAGAGTTAGATTCACTTAAGAAGGAAAATATTTTACTATAAGAGATATTAAAAAAATTTAAAATTGGTAACAAATATTTAAACATGATTCTAGCTAATAAGGGTCATGTTCATAGAAAGGAAGGAATCAACTTTGTGAGTAGTAATACTCAACAAAGGCCAACTATATTTGTTAAAGGACCCACACTACATGTCCCCCTAGAATTAAATATAATTTCTGTGGTAGGTGTGGAAATTTTGCTTATAAATGTTCATTTAAAAAATATAGCTCACACAAATTAGTTTAGATGATGAAATTAACTCAATGCAATTAGTCAAACTATGTAGATTTTTTTGTTGAATCTCGGATTTTGATGATGAAATTAATTGGTAAATTGTTTGATATAATCTATATGTTGAGAAAAGTGTGCAGGATTAACTATGATAGCGATCAAGGCATAAAGCAAAATGAAGTACCGGAGTCAAGATTGAGAATTCGTTGGGAGTTCGAGAGTTCGTCGGGAGTCCGAAGGTTCATCGGAAGTGCCGCTAGAATTAGCCGCGAAGTCCAGGAGCTTGCCGAAGAAGCTTGTAGGAACTCGCTATGAAGATCATCGTGAAGTCCAGGAGCTTGTCGGGAGTCAACTAGAAGATTGTCGAGAGATCGTCGGAAGTCCACCGAAAGATCACCGAAAGAAACCTATACTTATTGGACTTATTGTGTTTAGTGTATGCCTTAAAAATCAAAGTTAGCATATAGTTAGGGTTAGGTTTGAGAGATAATACCATTAAACCCATTAAGGGCCAATTGGGCCCGTAATTGGATCAGTTTGGGCTGGATTCAAGGCCCAAATATGTTGCTGAACCTTATTTGGCGGTGGCACTACCAGACTGGGATTGTGGAACCGCCCAAGGCTCAGTCTCCAAGAAGCTTGGGTGGTGGTACCATCGACAGATAATGCTGTTAGGTGGTGGTACTATCAGAGCTCAAGATTCTGTCAGGTGGTAGTACTGCCAGACTAAGTTGTGGTACCACCCAGTGTTAGTCTGTAGGTGGTGGTACTACCCAATAATGGCGGTGGTACCGCTAGTACCCCAAAAATCAAGGATGTGACACTTTTTGGCTCCAATTCTAAAGCCAATTAAGGGCTATAAATATCCCTTGCTTCTCAACTGGTAAAGCATAGAGAAGTGATAAGAACTGAACCGAAACTATAGTGAAATAGCTTACAAAAGTTGAGAGTTCACCTCCATCGTTTCTATGTGTGAAAGTTTGTAAAAGGAGAGTGAGCCACTTGTGAAAGTTCTGTAAAGGGGTAATTGATCTTTATCCTTCAAGAAAGATCAATAGTGGAAACCGGTGACCTCATTGGAGGAGGTGTCGGTAGTGGATATAGGTCGGACGACCGAACCACTATAAAATTAGCGTGTTCTCTTCTTGGTGCATACTTTACCTTTGCTGTATTATACATTACTTCATTGCAAACTATCCAATCCCCTCTCTACTTACAAAATTATTCAAGTCAAACATCCTTTCAAAATGATTTTCGTTAAACTAAGAATTTCATCGCATGAAGTTTTCTGAAATTGTTTAAATTTATCATTTTTATCTGTTGCACTAATTCACCCCCCCTCCCTTAGTGTCATTCTTGATCTTAACAATTGGTATTAGAGCAAGGACACTCTCATTTTGGTTTGAAACCTAAGAGAGATAGCATTTGCCGGTAACCAAGTGGGTCACTCAATCACACGTCCACACATGTTCAATAGGACGGATTACACCTATTGGAAAACTAGAATGAGGATTTTTTTAATTTTTATTGATTTTGAGTTATAGAACATTATGATAAATGGCTTTCAAAATTCTTCTCTTCCAATGAACGATTGGAATGAATTAGATAAAAAGACTTTCTCTTTAAATGCCAAGGCTATGAGTGCCTTATTTTGCGCTTTAGATAAAAATGAGTTCAATCGAGTATCTATTTGTGAAACAGCTTTCGATATTTGGCATACACTTGAAATTACTCATGAAGGCACTAGTAGAGTAAAGGAGTCCAAACTAAATCTTTTAGTCCATTCTTATGAATTGTTTCAAATGAAACCAATTGAGACCATTGGAGACATGTACACCTGGTTTACGAATGTCGTCAACGGTCTAAAAGCACTTGGTAAAAGTTTTTCTAACTTTAAACTCATTAATAAAATATTAAGATTCCTTCCAAAGAGTTGAGACCCTAAAGTAACGGCCATTCAAGAGACCAAGGATTTGAATAATTTTCCTCTCGAAGAACTTATCGGGTCGTTAATGACCTATGAGATGACTTGCAATGCTCATGAGGAGCTTGAGAATAACCTTCCAAAGAACATGAAGGATATGACACTAAGAACTTATGAAGACCACTTGAAAGGAAGTTCAAGTGATGAGGACTATGATTATGACTTGGCACTCTTGACAAGAAAGTTTAAAAAATTCAAAAAGAAATAAATCTAAAAATGACACTAAAAATAAAATTGAACCCAAGAAAGAACATGTTATATACTACGAATACAAGAAGCCAAGACATTTCAAAAGTGAATGTCCCCAAGTGAAGAAGAAACAGTCAAAGAAGAAGAAGGCGCTCAAAGCAACATGGGATGATTCGAATGATTCCGAAGACAAAGAACAAAGCAATAAGGAAATCGCTAACTACGTACTAATGGCTATCAGAGATGAGGTAAGTGGTTCATTAGATATAAATTTATCTTTCAATGAGCTTTTAAGTGCATTTCATGATTTGTTCAATGAATATAGAATAATGAGCAAAAAGTATAATTCTTTAAAAAAGGAGTATACCCTTTTAAATAATAAATTTGAAAAACTTAAGCATGATAATCCTTCGTTGCCTCCATGCATTAAGTGTGAACACTTAGAGGCACTTGAGAAAGAAAACTTGCTACTCAAAGAAACTCTAAAAAAATTTAAGGTTGGTAGCAAGTCCTTGAACATGATCCTTGCCAATAAGGGTCACATTCATAGAAGAGGCAGAATCGGATTTGTGAGTAGCTCTCACCAAAATCCAATCACCTTTGTTAAAGACCCTACCTTGCACGTATCACTCCACACCAAATGCAACTTTTGTTGCAAACTCGGGCATGCTGCTTATAAATGTTCATTTAAGAGATATAGTTCACACAAATTGATTTGGGTTCCTAAATGAACCGTCATGAACTCCATGCAAAATGATAAGTTGAGTAGATCGATTTTTGAGGCACCCAAGGTCAAATGGATACTTAAAACTCATCCTTTTTTGTGAAAATATTTACCATCACAAGCTATAAGCAAGAGATGGTACCTTGATAGTGGATGCTCAAGGCATATGATCGGAGATCCATCTAAATTCTCTAAGCTCACTAGCCTAGATGAAGGGTATGTCACCTTCGGAGACAACAACAAGGGTAAAATCATTGACAAAGGAACCATAGGTAACAAATCCAACTTTTTGATTGAAGATGTGTTGTTGGTTGATGGCTTAAAGCATAATCTTTTGAGCATTAGTTAATTGTGTGATAATGAATACATCATTAGATTTGAATCCAATGCTTGTATTATTGAAAAACCACACAAAAACACATTTATGATTGCCCTAAAACAAAATAATGTATACACTATTGACATTGATAATCTTTGTAATGAAATGTGTTTTTTGGTTTTAAAGGACGATGCTTGACTTTGGTATAGGAGATTAGGGCATGCTAGCATGAAACTAATATCTCAAATCTCATCTAGAGAACTTGTAAGAGGTATTCCTAACATTAAGTTTGTTAAAGATAATGTGTGATGCATGTCAACTAGGAAAACAAATAAAAGATAGTTTCAAATCAAAGAATTAAATAAGCATCTCTAGACCATTGCAATTGATCCATATGGATTTGTTTGGACCAAAATATGGTGAAAGTATTTTTCTTGGTTATTCTTCTATTTCTAAAGCCTTTCATGTCTTTAATAAAAGAACCTTGGTTATATAAGAGTCTATTCATGTTGTCCTTAATGAAGTTTCTGAATTTAAGAAAAATAATTTTGATGATGATTTTAATTTTGATGCTTTGAATTTGAATGAAACCTCTCCTCCAACTAGTAACTTGGATACATCTTCTTCCAAAACATCCTTACCTAAGGAATAGAAGTATGTAGATGCTCATCCTAAAGAGCTAATCATAGGAGACACATCAAAGGGTGTTCAAACTCATTCTTCTTTTAAAAAATTTTATGTCAACATCGATTTTCTTTCTCAAATTGAACCAAAATGCAATGACGAAGCCTTGAAAGATGATTCGTGGGTTATTGCAATACAAGAAGAGTTGGACCAATTTGAGAGAAATGAGGTGTGGAAGCTTGTTCCGAGACCTATTGACCATTTAGTTATTGGTACTAAATGGGTCTTTAGAAACAAGCAAGATGAATTTAGTATCATAGTTAGAAACAAAGCTAGATTAGTGGCCAAGGATTTCAACCAAGAAGAAAGTATCAATTATAAAGAAACCTTTGCTCCTATAGTAAGATTAGAAGCCATAAGGATACTCCTTACCTATACTAGTAGTAATAATTTTAAGTTATTTCAAATGGATATCAAAAGTGCTTTTTTAAATAGCTTTATTTTCGAAGAAGTGTTGAACAACCACCTGGATTTGAGAACTCTCTTTTTCCTAATCATGTGTTTAAGTTAACTAAAGCTCTCTATGGATTAAAACAAGCTTCGAGGGCTTGGTATTAGAGACTTAGCTCATTTCTTATCCAAAATAATTTCTTTAAAGGCAAGGTCGATACTACATTGTTTATTAAAAATTTTGAAAATAACTTTCTTATTGTTCAAATTTATGTTAATGATATTATTTTTGGTTCTACAAATAAATCCTTATGTGAATCATTTGCCAAAAGTTTGAGCCAAGAGTTTGAAATAAGTTTAATGGGTGAACTAACTTTCTTCTTAAGCTTACAAATCAAACAACTTAGTGATGGTATTTTTCTTAGTCAAACCAAATATGCATTAGAATTGTTAAAACAGTTTAATATGGATGGTTCAAAGGCTATCAATAGTCCTATGAATATCTCCACTAAGTTAGACATGGACGAAAGTGGAGAAAGCTTTGATAAAAAAACTTATAGGGGTATGATAGGTAGTTTACTATATCTCACCGCAACTAGACCAGACATCATGTTTAGCGTAGGACTTCGTGCTAGATTTTAATCTAATCCTAAGCTATCTCATCTTAAAACCGTTAAAAGAATTCTTAGATATCTTAAAGGAACCCCTAATATAGGATTATGGTATCCAAAATCCGAAAACTTTGAATTAATTGCTTATGCTGATGTAGAAAAGATAGAAAAAACACATTCAGAACATGTTAATTCTTAGGTCATGCACTTGTCTCTTGGTCTTCCAAAAAATAAAATTTGGGTGCATTATCTACAACTGAAACTGAGTATATAGTAGTTGGTGCATGTTGTGCACAAGTTATATGGATGAAAAATACATTAGAAGATTATAGCATTCACCTTAAGAATATTCCCACAAAATATGATAACATAAGTGCAATATGTTTAACAAAAAATCCTATTCAACACTCTAGAACTAAACATATTAACATTAAGCATCATTTTATAAGAGATCATGTTAATAACCATGATATATCTTTAGAGTTTATTAATACAGAACATCAATTAGCCGATATCTTTACAAAACCCTTAAATGAAGAATAATTTGATTTCATTAGAAGAGAGTTAGGGATGTTAAACTATCCGAATGCATAAGTTTGTTGTATATCTTTTCTGGACTTTCTTGATTTTTCATAAATAAATCTTTTATTAATTTATTTCATTTCTATCTTCCCCTTAACTTGGTATCAAATTTACTTCATACCCTTGCTCCATCACTTAATGATTTTTGATACAGTTAGTCCCTTCACTCATGGATTTTTAGATTAATGACTTGATCTTTTATCAATTCCTATGAATCCTTCTATTTACAAGAAAAGGCATTTGATTTATAAAGTTTTATTCATGGATTTTTGATCCTTTATGATGAAACCTCTCTCTTTGCTATAGTAGAAGCTTGATTTAATGAAACTTAACTTTCATGAATTTGGTTCTTGATTTCTTATGGAGAATGAATTCCTCCCTTACTCTTCTTCCTTTTCTTCTTATTTTGATGACAAAGGAAGAAAGAAATTTGCACATCTCAAGAAGAACCAAAAAACTTTTGCACATCTAAAGCAAAAATACTAGCTTATCCATTTTAAAAACCAAAAGTAGTTATCATGCAAAGTTTTTGCTAGTCATAGGTGCCCATCAAGCCAATCACGTAAGTGATGGCACGTATGACTTGACACGAAATCTTTTTGCTTATTATATTTTGACATTTATCACTTTATATTGACTATTGCATATATGCATGTATATATTGTGATGTCCTTGGATCTGTGCAATGGGAATCGGATCGTGATGAGATCACGATAATGAGACTAATACACCTTTAAACACAGATCCTAAATAATCCCGGTCATAGGTTACTCGAGAGGAACATCGAGATAACCGGACAAACTAGTGTGCTGTATACACGGGTGCTTGTGTGGGGACACTAGGGATACAGTACAAGTGCTCATTGGAAAATGAGTTCACTGATTGATCCGCTTACGGAATGCTAGATGGTTGATGATGCCTTATTGTTGGACAACAATCCGTAGTCCTAGTGGTATATCTGGTCCTTAGACTTAAGACACCAAGGATGTCCTGTATGAGTGCTCCACTCTTTGATACCAGACTTATAAGTTTGGATATCCCAGATCTAGTACAGTTGGTCATTGGGAGTGGCAATTGACCTTATGAGGGCTATTGAGTGTCGATAGAGGATCATCCACTCTCAGCGTCTTGAGAAGAATATCCCATGTGTTCTTGCTCAGACAAATCCCTAGCCAGGGTCATTCGGATTGAGAGAGAAAGAGTTCTCTAGGAGAATTCGATTAGAGCGAGACTCGAGTAGAAACTATATGGGTTTAACAGCACCATGCTCGATATATGGTCTCTAGGATATTGGATGGATGAGGGACTATAGGTACATGGTAACTGAGGATAGACAGGTCCAATGGATTGGATTTCCCTATATCATTTGGGGACTATGGCGTAGTGGCCTAATACGTCCGTAGTCAATGAGTTGAGTGAATTGCTATAGAGATAATAATTCACTGAGTCGAAAGGAGTTCTGATAGGTATGACTCACGGCCAGCTTGATATTGGGTCTAAAGGGTCACACACATATGGTAGGCGTTGCGATAAGTAGAGGTTCGGATATGAGATATTCGCCGGAGCCCCTATTTTATTGGATATCCAATAAGCCCATAAATTATTGGATCCCATGGACGAGATCCAATAAGAGCCCATGAGAGATTATTAGATAAAGATCCACTAATCTAAAAGGCTTGGGTAATTTGGATACAGATCCAATACCCAATAGGGGAGGATTCATTAGGGTTTAACAAAGGACCTCTATAAATAGGAGGGATTCAGTGGTTCATAGGCTAGAGCCTTTACTTGCCTCTCCTATTTTCCTCCCCCTCACCACCTCAGAGTAGGCCTGGAGTTTTGAGAAGCATCATCGTAGCCCTAATGTGCAGATCACCGCTAGAGAGGAGGGCGCTTAACTTCCTTCACCATCTCCTAAAAATCTATAGGGATTTAGGGATATACGATCTCCCTAGGTAATACAATCTATTCTATACGCAGTTTATTTCATGAATTTTTACGCACCAATCTTCACACGATGATGAACATCTTTTTGGAAAATTGGGGATTTTGTTTTTTTGTTCTTCCATTGCGGATGTGATGTCGCCCCCAAGATTACCCAACAGTTTTTACTTAACTTCTCAAATTTTTTTTTGGCTTGGATAAATTGGTGTAGAACTCACTTGAATTTTTTTAAAAAACCCTTGCATTGTTGAATGGTTCTCCTTTTTGTTGATGACAAAGGGGGAGAAATGTAGCAAATTGATGACAACTTGGCATTATGAATGTTTGAAATAATGAGTAAAATGTATCATATGATAAATGCTTGAATGTATTACAAATGCTTGAAATATGATTGGTATCATCAAATATATCGTAAATACTTGAAAAATAACAAAATGTATCGCATATGCATCGTAAGTGTTGTAGATACTTGATTTGTATCATGAATGCTTGAAACACATCATAATGTGGCATGGATACTTGAAAATATTTCATCTTAAAATCATGCTTGATTTCATATCAAATGATAAATGTCTATCATTATGATGAGGTATCAAACTTATCATGCTTAATTTCCTACTTCCAATTGGTATCATGCCTCAGATTGATGAATTGTCATCTTTTATCAAACTTGAAATTTGAATCTTACTAAATTTCATATTTGAAATTTGTATCATACTTGAAAATGATCATTCGATATTGGACTTAAAAATGGATGTCATGCCTTGACATCATTTTTATTGTGATATCATATTTTGAGATGGTAAAATCATGATTACTATCATGAGGTGCATGTCAATAAGTTTAAATGCACATAACTTATTGGTTTGATGCTTGAATTCAAGGGCCTTGAATTCAAGAGTGTCTTTTCTCAAGTATGGCATATAGATAGGGAGAGTTAAGGTTAACTCCATCATCAATTGATTGTTATCATCAAAAAGGGGGAGATTGTTGAATCTCAAATTTTGATAATAAAATCAATTGGTAAATTATTTGATCCAATCTATATGTTGAGAAAAGTGTGCAGGATTAACTATGATAGCGATTAAGGCATAAAGCAAAATGAAGTGCCGGAGTCAAGATCGAGAATTCGTTGGGAGTTCGAGAGTTTGTCGGGAGTCCGGAGGTTCGTCGGAAGTGCCGCCAGAATTAGTTGAGAAGTCCAAGAGCTTGCCGAAGAAGCTTATAGGGACTCGTCAAGAAGATCATCGTGAAGTCCAGGAGGTTGCTAGGAGTTCATTAGAAGATTGTCAAGAGATCGTTGGAAGTCCGTCGGAAGATCGTTGGAAGAAACCTAGACTTAGGGTATGCCTTAAAAGTCGAAGTTAGCACAAAATTAGGGTTAGGCTTGGGAGGTAATCCCATTAAACCTATTAAGGACCAACTAAGCCCATAATTGGACTGGTTTGGGATGGATTCAAGGCCCAAATAGGTTGCTTAACCCTATTTGGCGATGGCACCGCCAGACTAGGGCGGTGGAAACACCTAGGGTTCATTCTCCTAGAAGCTTGGGCGGTGGTACCGTCGACAGTTAATGCTGTCAGACAGTGGTACCGCAAGAGCTTGAGACTCTATTAGGTGGTAATATCGCTAGACTAAGCGGTGGTACAACCCAATGTCAGTCTGCAAGCGATGGTACCGCCCAATAATGACGATGGTACTGCCAGTACCCTGAAAATCAGGGATGTGACACTTTTTGACTCCAATTTTGAAGCCAATTGAGGGTCATAAATACCTCTTACTGTTAGGAATGAGTCGGCACTAAGAGGGGGTTAGGGGGTGAATTAGTGCAATGGATAAAAACTACGTCGTTTAAAAAAATCTTTGTATTGATAAAATCGATATTGGCAATGTCTTTAACTTTAAAGCATTCGTAAGAGTATAACAAGAAAGTAAAGCAAGTAAGTTAGTTTGCAGAAAAGGTAAATTGTAAGAAGTAAATGCAAATTGAGTTTTATAATGGATCGGACATCGTGACCTACATCCACTCTCGATTCATCTTCCGTCGAGGCTACCGGCATCCACTAACGATCTTCCTTCAATGGGCAAAGATCAACTACCCTTTTACACTCTTTCTCCTTTTCACAGGTTTAGGAGACAACCCTTATAAGCCTCTCTTTCTTAGACATCACTTCTCTCTTTAAACAAACTTTTAAATACTAGGAAGAAGTGATCCTAAATCCTAGAGAGTTTCCCAATTTTTCCTCTTTTTTCAAATCAATTTCATGTTCAAATCTTGCTACTCCATGCAGGAATAGCTGGGGTATTTATAGACCCCAAATGACTTCAAAATTGGAGCCAAAAATAGTCTCATCCCGGGTTTCCTGGGTTCTGATGGTACCACTGCCTGTGCTGAGCTGTACCACCACCTACAGCACTAACACTAGGTGGTACCATCGCTCAGTCTAGTGGTACTACCGCTTGATAGTATAGGAGACTATGTTTGGGTAGTACCACTACCTAGTTTGGCAGTACCACTACCTGACACAATATTGAAGATTGTGTCTGGGTAGTACCACCACTAGACCCTACTACAATACACTGAATGGGCCAAACAACAAGACCAATTCAGCCCTGATTTAGGCCCAATTGGCCCCCTAATTGAGTTGGCCTAATTACATTCTAAACTGACTCAATTAGACTCTAAACTAACTTGATTTATACATAATAGATTATAAGTGAATCCTATGTTGTCCGGCATATCATTGGTTCATCGGCGCTTCGTCCAATCCTTTGGCGCATCGTCTTGATTTGCGACCTTTTGCCCAATCGGCATATTGACTTCCGCAACTCCGATCTTCTTGGTGCAATGTCCGTCTTCTAGGCCCGATGCCCGAACTCATAGCATGAAGCCTTCTACTGACATGTCGATCAATCCTCCGGGTCGACATCCAAATTTTTAACATGTTCCACTCTAGCGCAACATTCGATTTCTCTTACTTTATTCAATTTGCCTCTCTTGATCGAAGCTAGTCCTGCGTCACTCAAAACATAAATTATATCATAACATTATCAATTGGTTTCATCATCAAATTTGAGATTCAACAATCTCCCCTTTTTGATGATGATAATCAATTGATAACGGAGTTGACATTAACTCTCCCTATCAATATGCAATATTGATATAACCTTGAATTCAAATTGAATTCAAGTTAAAGCAATCATGATTCACATCATATACAATACATCATATACATCATCATAATAAAATCATGAGTATTGCATGGATCATATGCATGATCATTATCATAAGTATCATCATGGTATCAAAATATCAAAGTATATTACATCCTACCATGCATGATTCAACTCATCATCACATCTTCTCTCCCTTTGTTATCAACAAAAAGGAGAAGTGCATCTAGCAAGTTTTTGAGATAAAATTTCAAATCATTACATTTATCATCATGCAAGCTAGCGAGTTTTTTTTTTGTAAAATTTTTACATCTTTTAAGATGAGCAAGCTTTTTGCTTCTCTTTATGATATGCAAACTAGCAACTTTTTGAGATATTCATGCATCATGAGTATTGCCTCTCTTGAGATGTGTAAGATAGCACGTTTTAGCTTCTTGCATATTTCATCATACAAGCTAGCAGATTTTATCTCCCCTTTTGTCATTGTCAAAAAGAAGGGAAAAATATAATTTTATAATTCTTTTTCCCTTTACAACAAATTTCAAAGCATGACAAAGATAAATAACAAATTTATATCAATATTCTAATCATTATTCCGATCATCAAAAATGAAAGATCAAGTCATGATTTTTGACATATCTCTTCTTTTATATATAGAAGGAATGATAGGGAAGCGATCTTGATTCAAAAAGAAGATTCAAGTCTAAAAATAAAAAAATCAAGATCATGATCTGAAAAATATATAAGAAGAATTTATGCATTTGGGAGATCTAACATGTCTAAGTTTATCATTCAAGCTAGCAAATTCGGTTCTCTTGAGATGCTAGCTATTTTCTTTCCCCCCTTTGTCATTGTAAACAAGAAAGAAGAAGGGAAGACCATAACGGTGTAAATATTCAAGTCATCACAAAAAAAATAATTTGGTGATGAGATATACAATTTATGGATATAAAGGAATATCAATAATAAATCATGATTTGAAAGATATTAATATCAAATCACGAATGCCACAAGACATGATTTATTTCAATAAATCTCTTCATTTATAAATAGCAAAAAGAAACATAAAAGATCAAATGATATAATATCTTGATTCATGCATAACAAATCTCAAGTTATAAATCTCAAAAAATCAAGACAAAGCTCATTCAAATTCAAATTATCAAATCAAAATCATTTTCAAGAGATTCATAAAAAAAGACATAGATAGATTCATTAATCTTTCCTTTTTTTCATCAATGATTCAATTATATTATGAGATATACAAACCATAATTACAAAGGAGTCATATAAAAATCATGACATGAAGGATATTAATATGAAAGATCAATTCGTGAATGATTCATCTTGACAAATCTCCTTTTTAGTAAATAACAAATATAATCATAGGAGATCAAATAAGATATCTTGATTCAAATGAATCTCAAATTATTAATGTGAAGAATCAAGATTCATTTGGATAAATCTTCTTTTAGATAAGTAAATCATGCATGAATCAAGAAAAAATATTTCATATAAGATACATCTTAAGTCACAAACATCGATAAATGATTCGATTGAATATATCATCTCATTATTAAAAAGAATCATACGAAAAGGAATCCAAAATCATTATCAAAATCACTTTTCGAAAAATTCAATGAAAGCAACATAGATAGATTCCTATAAGATTAAAGATAGCTCAAGTTCTTTTAGTTCCAATATTTTGTGAATGATTTCATGTAATCATATCCAAATTTTTATGCCAAATAAAAACATGCATCAACATTTAAAACCAAAAAAGAACTTTCATTACAGTAAAGATCGATATTCCATAAATCCCAAGAATCATCATGCATAATTTCGAAATATAAACTCATTAAGCATGATCATTATGCATTATTAAATCATCAAGCATGGTTTCACAAGGCATCTTTAATCAAAATCGAAAAGCTATACGGAAATCATCAAAATACACATTATTGCTTCTTAAGAACATATATAGATTAATCTTATTTGGTGTACAAGCATTAGATCTATATCTAACATTTTGTTGTATTTTTATAAAACATGTAATGGTCATTATCATTTTCAAAATTACTAGCATGATCCCAATATATATTTTTTTATTTTAATTTTTTACTAACTAATTAAAAATAACTCATGAAAAGCATCAAGTAATTTGAAAATAAAGTAAAGGGGTTTTGGTTACCTTGTTGTCGAAAGCCGTTAAGGCGTAGTTTGCCATCTCACATTTGTTGGTTTGTTCTTCATCTTCTTTTGTAGCTTCTTCTTTTTAGGTTCATTTTTGTTCTTTGATTCTTGTTTTAAGAATTTTTTAAGCTTTATAATCAAGAGTTCATAGTCATCATCACTTGAGCTTTTGCTCGAGTAGTCTTCATTTGTTCTAGGTGTCAAATCCTTCCTGTTCTTTGAAAGGTTGTTCTCAAGCTCTTCATAAGCATTGCAAGTCATCTCATAGGTCATTAACGACCCGATAAGTTCTTCGAGAGGGAAATTATTTAAATCCTTGACCTCTTGAATGGCCATTACTTTAGGGTCCCAACTATTTGGAAGGTATCTTAATATTTTATTAAGCACTAAGCACTTTTACTAAGCTAGAAAAACTTTTACTAAGCACTTTTAGACCATTAACAATATCCGTAAACCGAGTGTACATGTCTCCAATGGTCTCATTTGGTTCCATCTGAAACAATCCAAAATCATGCATCAAAAAATTTATTCTAGACTCTTTTACTCTATTCGTGCCTTCATGAGTTACTTCTAGCATATGCCAAATCTCATGTGTAGTTTCACATAAAAAAACACGATTAAACTCATTTTTGCTCAAAGCACAAAATAGAGCGTTCATAGCTCTAGCATTCAAAGAAAAAAATTTCTTCTCCAAATCATTCCATTCGTTCATTAGAGTAGAAGACTTTTGAAAATTATTTTCAATAATATTCCATAAATCAAGGTTTAAGGAAAGTAGGAAAACTCTCATACGAGTTTTCCAATAAGTATAGTCCGTCCCATTGAACATAGGAGGACAAACGATTGAAAAGCCCTCTTGAAAGTTGAAAAGAGCTATTTCTCTTGGCTATTAAACCAAATGAGAAAAACATGGCTCTGATACCAACTGTTAGGAACGAGTCAACATTAAGAGGAGGGGGGGGTGAATTAGTGCAACGGATAAAAACTACGTCGTTTCGAAAAATCTTCGTTTCGATAAAATCGATATTAGAAATGTCTTTAACTTGAAAGCAATCGTAAGAGTGTAATGAGAAATTAAAGCAAGTAAGGTAGTTTGCAGTAAAGGTAGATTGCAAGAAGTAAATACAAACCGAGTTTTATAGTGGTTCGGTTGTCATGACCTGCATCCACTCCCAATTCGTCTTCCGTCGAGGCCACCGGCATCCACTAATGATCTTCCTTTAATGGGCGAAGATCAACTACCCTTTTATACTCTTTCTCCTTTTCATATGTTTAGGAAACAACCCTTACAAGCCTCACTTTCTTAGATCTCACTTCTCCCTTTTAACAAATTTCTAAATACTAGGAAGAAGTGATCCTAAGACCTAAGATAATTCCTTAATTTTTTTCTTAAGTATTTTTTCCCCTTTTTCAACTTAATTTCATGCTCAAATCTTGCTACTCCATATAGGAATAGTTGGAGTATTTATAGACCCCAAATGACTTCAAAATTGGAACAAAAAAAGGTCTCATCCTGGGTCCTAGCGGTACCACCGCTTGTGTTGGGCGGTACTACTGCCTACAGCACTGACACTATGTGGTACCATTGATCAGTCTAGTAGTACTACCGCCTGACATAATTTGGGAGATTGTGTTTGGGCGGTACCATCGCCTAGTTTGGTGGTACCATTGCTTGACGTAGTCTTGAAGATTGTGTCTGGGCAATACCACCACCTAGTCTAGCAGTACCACCACCTAACACAATCTTAAAAATTATGTTTGGGTAGTACCACCACCAAATCTGGGCGGTACCACCGTCAGACCCTATTACAGTATACTGAATGAGCCAAACAACAAGCCCAATTCAACCTTGATTCAAGCCCAATTGGCTCCATAATTGAGTTGGCCTAATTATATTCTAAACTGACTCAATTAGACTCTAAACTAACTCGATCTAGATATAATCGATTACAAGCGAATCCTATGTAGTTCGGCATGTCATTGGTTCATCGGCGCTTCGTCCAATCCTTCTGTGCATTGTCCTCTTTTGTAGCGTTTTGCTGAATCGACATGTTGACTTCCGTAACTCCGATCTTCTTGGTGCAATGTTCGTCTTCTAGGTCTGATGCTAGAACTCATGGCACGAAATCTTCTGCTGAAATGTCAACTGATCCTACGGCTTGTCGTCCAATCTTCTGACATGTTCCAATCTGGCCCAACATTTGATTCCTCCTGCTTCAATC
>LVTN01003259.1:8458-19594 GCA_001649415.1 Musa itinerans
GTCTACAGCATGTGTAGTCATAACTACCGCATTAGTACTCTACGAGTTACCCAGCTTCGTCTATAACTTGTATAGACAAAGCTATTTGTAGAAACTTTACACAAAATCAATTTACTTTCACTTATAAAAAAAAATATATTTGATTTACTTGGTCTTCCCTTGCCCTTGCCCTTTTTAAGGGACTTTTCTGCTTTCCTTTTCCTTCTGGTCTCACTAGTGTAAAGAACTAGCTTCTCTGCCTCCCTCAACATATTGAGGAGCTCCGGGAGAGTCACCTCAAGCTTGTTCATATTAAAATTCATTATGAACTATGAAAAAGAATCTGGTAGTGACTAAAGCATAAGATCTATACACAAATTATCCTCTAGGACCATTCATAGACTTGTGAGTTTCTTTCTCCAATCAATCATCTTTAGGACATAGTTTTGAACCAGTGTCCCCTTAGTCATCCTAGTATGGAATAGGCTCTTGATATCTTATATCATGGAGTCATTCTCTATTCCTCAAACAGTTTGCGAACATGTAGGAGCATGGATCTGGCATTATCTTTTCAAGCTGTCTCTGTAACTCAGGAGTCATAGAGCCCAACATGTAACACTAAGCAAGAGTGGAGTCATCAATGTACTTCACATTGCGAGCAATCTCATCCTCGCTTGCCCCTTCCTCAAGCGTAGGCATCACTGTATCAAGGACGTATGTGATTTTCTCCGCTGTGAGAATAATTCTCAAGTTGTCAAGTCAATCCGTATAATTTGGACTTGTGAGGCGGTTGACATCATGTATGCCACGTAAGGGATTTAAAAGCGATATTTTTTGAAGATAAAGATATAGTAGAAATAAATAACATGCAGATTTTGTAAAAAATTAAACAATCAAGATATGGACTTATATTTTAATATGCTCCCACTATTTTACTAGCGAGTCACGTGACACCCTCAGCACATGAAACGAAAGTCTACGACAGACTTCTAGTGGGGATTAGGATCCAATCTACATTTTAGTATAACCTCGAGAGACTTGACCAATCATACTAAGCCCAAAAGGTAGGCAACTCTTATCGATCACAACTCCTTGTGATTCCTATCCTGTTCGGCCTTCGAATCACCATGGTCTCGAATGACTCAACCAAACATAAAGTTCGGTTAAGTCAACACCATCTTTACAAAATGAGTCTAATTCGATGATATACCCTTGAGGGACTCGACCAAGCATACCATGTCCTCTGGTTACTGGTGACATCTCTATATTGTAGGCAAGATAGCGATTCATGATATAGGTGAGCCTCAAGGGACTCAACCAACTCAACATACACCGAGAATCGGTCCCTATCTATAACGATGGAAGGCCACGTGAGTCAATCTAATTACCTCACGTTTACAGACATAATATTGTCGAGAGAGGGGTTTCTTTGATTTGGTCTCCTAATAAGACATGTCACACATATATATATATATATTTAATATATATACATATCTAGTAGGTGTATAAGCAATCACACATCACATGAGCAATCACAGTAGATTATCATGGACCACAGGCTAATGTGATCAGTCCCAAGCTAGTGGGCCTAATGACTCACATAAAGATCTATGTGTGCAGCGGTGTATCTCCATGCCCTGTGATTGTCCATCTAGTCCTCGTCGGTTCCATCGGCATCTCGGCACATCTCCATGCATCGTGATCGTTCGTCTCGTGATTCCTGCTATCGCCTCCACACTCCCGCTGTGCCTCCTCATGTGATTACAACTTAATCATAGGCACGCAGACCCACCAATAAACGAGAAATAAAATGGAGGCTCGTAAGCCCCAATAATAATAATCACAAGTACACACATCACATGGTCCATAATCATCCATCCACAAATCATACATCACATGTATAAATCATCATCATGTAGGACTACTAGATAATAATAAAAATAATAATCAATTCAAATTTTAATTAATTAATATTTTTTTAAATCAGGGACATGTAGGGAATTTTTTAAATTTCAAAGGGCATTTCCATAATTTGGATAAAGGATAGAATATGAAATTTCTAAAATTTCGAGGGGCAAAACTATCTTTTGCTCGGAAAACCCTAATCCCCTTTCTCCCTCTCCCCTGCGGTCGTCGCCACCTTGCCGGCGGCGGCCTGTGCAGCGGGGTGCGCAGGGGTGCCGCCCCTACCCATGGGTAGCGCTACCCCGGCAGGTGGGTTGCACCGTGAGCGGGCGCCCCTGCGGGCGTCGCTGCCTCCACAAGCGGTTCTACCTGCCAACATAGCGCCTACAAGCACCATTGCCCTACGGTGCCTCACCCTGTGGGCACAACGGCCGTAGGCACTACTGCCCCATGGCGCCTTTGCATGCGGGTTGCCAGTGGCAACGCTAGTGGGCTCCCAGCCCCCATAGGCTATCGGTCATTGGCAATAAGCCTACTGCACGCAGATGGCAACGAGGGTAGCAAGGGCAACAACACTTGCTGCCCTACCTCGCTTTTGTGTCAATGATTTTGATGTCAAAAGCTTCTCCAAAACATAACAAATGTAGTTCAAAACCAATTTTCGTACGAACAACCTGGCTTTGATACCACCGTAGGAAAATCTAGGGTGGTGACATCACATGCGCAATGGAAGAATAGAAAACAAAATTCCCAATTCCCAAAGATATGTTTGTCATCGTGTGAAGATTAGTACGCAAAATCCACGAAACAGAAAACCACGTGTGAGATAGATTGTGTTACCTAGGGATATCGTATATCCCTTAATCTAGGCTTGCTCTCTAGCAGGGATCTCTAGGAGAAGGTGAAGGAGGTCAAGCGCCCTTCTCACTAGTAGTGATCCACATAGCATAGCTATGTCAACGCTTCTCAAAACTCCAGGCTTGCTCTGAGGTGGAGAGGCGAAGGAGAATAGGAGAGATAAGCAAAAGGCTCTAGCCTACGAACCACTTATTTCCTCCTATTTATAGAGGCCCCTTATCAACTTAACCCTTATGGATCCTCCCATATTGGGTATTGGATCTTCATCTAACTACCTAAGCCTCTTAGATTAGTGGATCTCTATTCAATAATCTCACATGGGCTCTTATTGGATCTCATCCATAGGATCCAATAATTCAGGGGCTTATTGGATATCCAATAAGATAGGGGCTCCAGCGGATATCTCATATCCGAACCTCTACTCATCATAATGCCTACCATATGTGTGTGACCCTCTAGGCCCAATATCGAGTTGGCCGTGAGTCATACCTATCAGAACTCCTTCTGGCTTAGTGAATTATTATCTCCATAATAATTTACTCAACTCATCGACAACGGACATACTAGGCCATACGCTGTAGTCCCCAAACGGTACAAGGGAATCCAATCTATTAGACTTGTCTGTCCTCAGTTACACCTATATAGTCCCTCATCCATCTAATATGCCAAAAACCGTATATTAGGTATGGTGCTGTTAGACCCATATAGTTTCTACTCAAGTCTCTTTCTAATCGGATTCTCCTAGAGAACTCTTTCTCTCTCAATCCGAATCACCCTGGCTAGGGATTTGTCTGAGCAAGAACACATGGGACATTCCTCTCATGACATCGAGAGTGGATGATCCTCTATCGACACTTAATATTCCTCGTATAGTTGGCTACCACTCCTGATGATCGGTTTTGCTAGATCTGGGATATCAAAACCTATAAGTCTGGTATCAAAGAGTGGAGCACTCATATAAGACATCCTTTGTGTCTCAAGTATAAGGACTAGATACACCACTAGGACTATGAAATCATTATATGATAATAATAAGGCATCATCAACCATTGAACATTACGTAAGCGGATCAATCAGTGAACTCATTCTCCAATAAGCACTTGTATTTTATCCCTAGTGTCCCCACACGAGCAGCTATGAGACCAGCTGCATCCATCATATGGATGGGTATACAGCACACCAGTCTATTTAGTTATCTTGATGTCCCTCTCGAGTAATCTATGACTAGGATTATTTAGGATATGTGTTTAAAGGCAAATCAGTCTCAAAAGACATCACAATATATATATATGCAACAAGTAATATAAAGTGATAAATGTCAAAATATAATAAGCAAAAAGATTGCGTGTCAAGTCACACGTGCCATCACTCATGTGATTGGCTTACAAGGCACAAATGACTAGCACTAACAATTGGTATCAAAGTCACATTTCTCTCTATTTGGTTTAACACCCAAGAGAAATAGTTTTTTTGTCTTTCAAGAGAATCACTCTATCATTCGTCCTCTTATGTTCAATAGGACGGACTACACGTATTAGAAAACTCGAATGAGCATTTTCTTGCTTTCTTTGGATTTCAATTTATGGAATATCATTGAAAATGATTTTCAAATGCCTTCTAATCCAATGAATGAATGGAATGATTTGGAGAAGAAAACTTCTTTTTAAATGCTAAAGCGATGAACGCTTTGTTTTGTACTTTAGATAAAAATAAATTTAATCATGTTTCTATTTGCAAAACTACGTATGACATTTAACATACTCTTGAAATCACATATGAAAGCACTAGTAGAGTTAAAGATTCAAAAATTAATCTTTTGATGCATGATTTTGAATTGTTTTGTATGAAGCCAAGCGAAACTATTGTTGACATATACACCCATTTTACGGATGTCGTCAATAGTTTAAAAGCACTTGGTAAAAGTTTTTCTAATTTTGAACTTGTTAACAAGATATTAAGATCCCTTCCAAAAAGTTGGGATCCTAAAGTAACGACAATACAAGAAGCAAAGGACCTAAATAACTTTCCGCTTGAAGAACTTATCGGGTTTTTGATGACCTATGAAATGACATGTATTACACATGATAAACTTGAGAACTACCTTCCAAAGGACAGGAAGGATTTGGCACATCGAATAATAGAAGACCACTCGAGCGAAAGCTCAAGTGAAGATGACATAGAACTTTTGACAAAAAAATTTAAAAAGTCATGAAAAAGACTAATTCTAAAAACGAACTTAAAAATAACACAACAACTTGTTATAAATCAAAAAAGCTATCAAAATAGAAGAAAGCACTCAAGACGACTTGGACCGATTCAAGTTCATCCGAAGACGAGGAGCAAATCGATGAAGACGAAGTTGTGAACTACGCCTTGGTGGCTTTCGACAACGAGGTAAGTGACTCAACCAAAACCCCTTTACCTTACTATGAAAATACTTAATGTATTTCATGAGTTGTTTTTAAATTAGTTAGTAAGAAATAAAAATAAAAAATCATGCTTCTTTTTCTAATGATTTTGAAAAATTAAAAATGAGCATGACAATTGCGTGTTAACTCCTTACACTAAATGCAATGAGTTAGATTCACTAAAGAAGGAAAATGTATTACTACATCAAATAATAATAAAAGAAAGATCATTGGAATTAAAATGATTATTAATAATTCGAATCTTTTGTTTGAAGATGCATTGTTAGTTGACATAACTTTTTTTTGGTAAGTAAAAGTAAATTGATTATGTATAAGTTTCTACAAATAGCTTTATCTATACAAGTCATAGACAAAGCCAAGTAACTCATAGAGTGCGAATGCGATAGTTATGACTACACATGCTGTAGACTATAACTCCCAATTATCCAGATATTTCAAAACTACTTGTGGGTACATTATTTGACATCATTCCCAAGATCTTTAGCTAATAGCAAAATTAAATTTGATAAAAATATCTTTTTCTCTTCGGGTAAAGTGCTCCGTTTTCAGATCATGCTCCATACAGGATCTTGAGTCTCTAATAATCTCTTTCAAGAGCTGAGCGTTGTTTGTGTTTAAACTAATTAGTTGACATAACTCATTAAGTATTTGTATAATAAGTGATATAAATTTGAATCTAATACTTGCATACCAAATAAGAATAATTCTATAAATGCTTAAATTTATAAATCTTGATGATTTTCATGAAAAAGCTTATTTTTTTGTTTTTAAACATTGATGCATGTTTTTATTTGGCATAAAAGACAGACATGCTTGTATGAAATAAATCACATAAATTGAAACACATAAAAAGGGAAATGCATCTCTTTTGAAAATGCCTTTATTTCTAAAGCTTATCAAGTTTTTCAATCCATGTATATTATTATCTCTTGAACTATGAAAGTGCTTTTGATAATATGAATTTGAATGAGTTATTATCCAAACCATGATCTTGATATCTTGATAATTATAACTTGAGATTTTTATATAAATCAAGATCACTGACTATGATTCTTTCATTTTATTAAAGAGAATTATCCAAATAAATCATGATTTCTCTTCTGATTTCTTGAAATTATAACTTAATTTTTTTTATAATTCATAATGAATTAAGATATATTATATATGAATTGAGATCCTTTATGTGTTCTCCCATGACTCTTTTCACTATAAGAAATTCTTTATCGATATCATGATCTTGAATTCTCAATATTTAATAGTTGAGATTTTTTTATAAATCAAGATCTTTGATCTCCTAAGGTTTTTTTTCGTTAATTACTAAAAGGGAGATTTGTCAAAATAAATCATATCTTTTGGTATTCATGACTTAATCCTTTATGATCTTTAATATTATATCTTTTATGACATGATTCCTTTATATTTATGGCTTGTATTTCTCATGTAATGATTGAAATATTTTGCACTAATGTATCTTTCCTTTCCTTTTGACAATAACTAAGGGGGAGAGAAAATTACTATCTTACACATATTAAGAAAAACAAATTACTAGCTTGCAAAGAAAGAAAAAACTTGCAAGCTTACACATCTCAAAGGCAAAAGTCTTGCTAGCTCGTGTATCACAAAAATTAGCAAAAAAGGTGCTAGCTTGCACATTGTAAAGAGAAGCAAAAATTTGTTATCTCAAGAGAAGCAAAAACTTTGCTAAACTTTACATTCTCAAAAGTTGCTAGCTTACACTTCTCAAAAGAGAAGAAAGAACTCACTAGCTTGCATGCTCTAAAGTGATAAAAAATTTGCTAAATCGCTAAGCTTGTATATCTCTAAATCTTGAAAGTTGCACTTCTCCTTTTTGTTGATGACAAAGGGGGAGAAATTAAGATGATGATTATGCATGGAATGATATATTAAAATTTTGATTATGCATAATTTTATGATGACATGTTGCTTGGATTCATAATTTATTTCTTGATAGGGGGAGTTTGGTTTATTTCTTGATGACATATTGCGCCTTAACAATCTTATTAAGCTTCAATAAACCATGTCAACCAGGACTACTTGACTCAAGGTACAAAGTTTAAACATTTGCTAGCTGTGGATGAAATGGATAAATATAGGAATAAAGCCTTAAAAGGTAAAGATATTGTGCGGGAGGAAAATGCAAAATCTAAGGATAAGAAAAAGGATGGTACTATCCATTCAAACTCATAGGATGAATACCTTACTTCCTTTCCACTTGTTTTATTTTTGATGAAGATAATTTGCTGGAATGTTCGTGGACTTAATAAGCCTGAAAAATGTCGGGAGCTCAACAAAATAATCAAGTCTGCCTCATGTGATATTGCTATTCTCGTGGAAACGAAAATTAAACAATCGCACATTTTTGCTCAAAAGAATTTAATATAGCCGGACACAGAATTGTTTACCAATGACTCTACTGAAACATTTGGCAGAATACGGGTCTTATGGCATTCTAACTCTATTAACGCTTGGTTTATTTTTGCTACAAATCAATTCATCCATCTTAAGGTGGAGGACAAAAAGAATGGCTGTCAATTTAATTTCACTGGTATATATGCTTCGAACAGTATGCAAGAAAGAAATATACTATGGACTGATCTGACTAACATTGCAAATGACTATCTTAATGTACCTTGGATTGTTCTTGGTGACTTTAATACTGTTCGATACACAAATGAAAAAGTGGGGGGTAGACAGCTTTCCGAAAGTCAACTTCAAAGTTTTAATGATTTACATAGACACTGCTGTATTGATTGATATGAAATATGTAGGCAATTGGCTCTCTTGGAGCAATCAAGGTGTTGCTAACAGAAAAATAATGGCTCAACTCGATAGGTGTTTGATTAATCAAGAATGGTTAACAATTTACCTTGATTCACTTCTTGAGTATAATGCACCATTGTTTTCTGATTATTCTTTAATGTATATACATGCAGACAAAGCAACACCAAGAGGTAAGAAACTATTTAGATTCTTTAACATGTGGAGTACCCATCCTCAGTTCCTTGATATTATCAAATCAACTTGGAATGTTAATATACATGGTTCGCCCCCTTACATCTTATGTCAAAGGCTCAAAGCCTATAAAGCAGTACTTAAAGAGTGGAATACAAACACCTTTGGAAATATTACCACCCGGGTTCAAATTTGCAGAAAGGAACTAATGATAATGCAACATGAGATGCAACTTCAGCCCAAGATGAGAATCTTATCTACAAAGAGATAGAAGTCAGAAATAACTTCATGCAAGCCTTAAAGTAGGAGGAAAGTTTTGCAAAGCAGAAGTCTTGACAGCATTAGCTTACTCTAGGGGATTCCAATACTAAGTTTTCTATGCTTCCATTGCTACTCGAAGGGCAATTAACCGCATCAAAAAATGCAGAGACAAATATGGTAATCTTATTGAGAATTTAGATGAGGTTAAAGCATAAACTAAGCGATTTTTTTATTCCTTACTCAATCAAGCGGTGCAACCTAATAACATTCATGTGGAGCCAACTAGAAAGCTTGATTCAGATGCCATTTCAATCCTCAATGCCCCAATTACAAATGACGAAATTGTAAGAGTTGTGTTTAAGTCACCGAAGCACAAAAGCCCTAGTACAGATGGATTTATCAAATTATATGGTCTATTATTGGTAATGATGTGATTAAGGCTTGCCAACATTTTTTCTCTTCAGGTCATATTCTTAGAGAGATGAATTGCACTTTTATTTCTTTAATTCCCAAGAATGCAAGGGCTGATTCACTAGAGAACAATCGACCCATATCATTGTGCAACTTTATTTACAAGATCATCTCCAAAGTGTTGGCAGATAGAATGCAAAAGGTAAAACACAAGATCATTAGTCCTGATCAGGCTGCTTTCATCAAAGGGAGAAATATACATCATAATATTTTGCTTGCTAATAACTTGGTCAAGGATCTATACTTAAAAGCAAGAGGGACGAAAATCTATTTTAAAGCTGATTAACGGAAAGCTTTTGATTCAATTAATAGGAAATTTATCTATAAGATGCTCCTCGATATGAACTTCCCATAAAAATGGGTTAATTGGATTTAATGTTGCTTGGAAACTCCAAAGTTTTCGATATTCTTCAACGGATCATCTATTGGTTTTTTTGGGAGCACGAATGACATCCAACAAGGTGATCCACTCTCTCCTTATCTCTTTATTATTGCAATAGAAGGACTCAGTTGTATGTTGGAATAGGCAATCTCCAATGGCAGCATTAAGGTACCCAATGCTAGTTCTATTCATATATCACATATAACTTTTGCAGATGATTTACTTATCTTTCTTTAGAATGTTTCAACTTCAGTGAGGAACCTGGCTACTATTCTGAATGACTTTGGTATGGTTTCTGGACTTCAGTTAAATCATGCGAAAAATAAAGTCTATATGGGTCCTTGCATTGAGGATAAGGACTTTATTGCACACACTCTCGTGGTTAGTGAGGGAAGCCTGCCAGTTCCTTATCTAGGTCTCCCACTTATATCCACTAGCATTCACAAAACCCATTGTCAGCCTATCCTGCAAAAAATAAAGAATAGAATTTCCTCCTGGAAAAATAGGCTTCTTTCAAAAGCAGGACGACTTGAACTCATCTGTTTGGTATTGTACTCTTACTCTATATATTGGTTTAATGCATTTCTTCTACCTGTTTGACTTCTCCAAGATATTAAATGGTTGTTAATAAACTTCTTCTGGAATGACACAAATGATAAGACAATGCATATGGTAAATTGGGACAGCATCTGTAAACCGAAAGATGAAGGGGGGCTGAACTTGAGAAATACTAGAGATTGGAATAAAGCATGTTTGGTATAGTAATTATGGGATCTTTTGCAAAATAAATGTTCTTTATGGTCACAATGGGTTTCTGCTATGTATCTTTCAATGGAATCAATTTGAAAATTTTCAACAAGAACATACCACTCTACAACTTGGAAAGGAATTTTAAAGGCAAAGAATTGGCTAATCAAGTAAATTTCTTATGCAATCTCTTCTAGAGCTAGTACTAATATGGTGACAGAATATGAAAAGACCTTGGGGCTCCTAAAGATTGGAAGGTTTCCGAGTTCATTGCTAACGGTACCTAGTGTCTCCCTAATCCTATTTCTCCTAAAATGTTATCACTTTGGCCGATAATCATAGCTATTCCAATCAGGAACAACCCTTCAGATATACTTATTTGGCCTCATGACAATGGCAAATTTAGTGCCACATCTGCATAGAATCAAATCAGGCAAAGAAATAACAAGTGGATCTCAAGCAGTTGGACATGGGATCGATCAAGATCACAAAGACATTTCTTATCTACATGGCAGGCCATTCTTAATAAACTACCTACAATAGACAATACGAAGAGAAGAGGTATCTATTATGTTAACCGATGCTCCCTTTGTATGCAACAAGAAGAAACTGTTGACCACCTCTATTTTGCTTGTGACTATACTAAATGGATATGGAAGGAGATTCTCCAGCGATTTGAACTCAATAGGCTGTCGCAACCAAACTTGCATCAGGAATTAGGCGACCATATGAAATGTTTCTCAAGAAAAGGGCCTCTTACACAATTGGCAAAAGTTACTTTCAGATGTGCTATTTGGTAGATGTGGAAGGAGAGATGTGTTGGGAAATCTTGGGGGCGACATCATATGCGCAACGGAAGAACAAGAAAATAAAATCCCCTATTCCCAAAGAGATGTTCATCGTCGTGCGAAGATTGGTACGCAAAATCCGCGAAACTTAAAACTACTTATAGAGTAGATTGTGTTACCTAGGGAGATCGTATATCCCTGTTTCCTTGTAGATCTTTAGGAGAGGGTGAAGGAGGTCAAGCGTCCTCCTCTCTAGCGATGATCCACAAAGCAGGGCTACGACGATGCTCCTCAAAACTCTAGGCCTACTCTGAGGTGGAGAGGGGGAGGAGAATAGGAGAGG
>LVTN01003260.1:7062-22392 GCA_001649415.1 Musa itinerans
TAGTTTTCATGCTACACATTTCATAATTGATCTATGTCATTTGGCTATGTTAATATTAGTGATCATTGATGGGTTTAGCTATGATTGATATAGCGAAGACCGCTTTGGTCCTATATTAATATGGCCAATGGACGAGATTGTTTTGTATGTCCTGTTTAATAATAGCAACAGTTTTGAGCTCATAAAGTATATCACATTTATAAAGATACATATGTGACTCAGTGGAAGATTGTTAGAATTTTAAGGGTCACACATGTATAATTAAATGTGTTAAGCCATTATTTTGATTAGCCAAAATTAAAGTGATCTAATTAAAGTAAAGTTATTTGGCTAAGGGACATAATTATTATTATGAAAATTAATTATGTGGATACCATCAGTCATATTTCTAACTTAATGACGAGATAAGTTAGGAATATGAAACTCTTGAGGCATAATTACAGATTCATCAATTATGATTATATTCATAATTGTAGATTCATCAGTTATGACTATAAATAAGGTTATGGTCCCCGGTTGCAGTATCGAATGAAGTTTCTCTTCACCCGTCAAGGAGAAATATAAAGTTCTTAAGGATACTCTGCAATTGGAAGGTCAAATCACCGATTAATTCAGAAAATACTATAATGAACGTACACTTTCAGGTTAATATGTTTATTAGTTATTGTAGGATTTCATGCATATTATAGTAGATTTAATAAGTTTTATGAAAACATTCGTATTTTGGATCTATAAAGCATGTTTTTTGAATCAAAATTTGATTTTGATTCTATAAAATAGATATTTTATCCATATATGATATGTTAATGAACCCAACAAGTCTGACATACCAAACCTTCCCTTCCTACGAGTCATATCCAAAGAGGTATTACGACTGCATCCTTCGACGCAGCCTCCCACACTACACGTCCGAAGCATGTGAGGTGGGCGGCTACTACATCCCCAAAGACACGTCCCGGAAGAGTTCCCAATGTGTGGAAATATCCACTGGAGTTTAAACCAGAGAGGTTCTTGAGCGGTAGAAACGCTAACATCGAACCACTGGGTCACGACTTCAAGTTGATTCCATTCGGTGCTGGGCGAAGGATCTGCGTGGGGATGCATGCAGGACTCCTCATGGTACAGTACGTGCCGGGGACTTTGGTGCACTCGTTTAACTGGAAGCTTGTTGATGACATCCAAGTACTGGACATGGAGGAGACGTTTGGGTTGGTGCTCCCAAAGGTATCCGCGATAGTTAGCTCACGCCTCGTGGGAAGTGTCTATATGTGATGTGGGCAAAAAAGTAGAAGAGCCTATCGTGGGATATATGCATGCATGTACGAGAACCAGAAGAAGGTATATTTCTTAGGATGGATATCTATATTGTAAATAAATGGATATAGTACTTTCTTAATTTAGCTTGAATCCCTACCAATCTTAATTATCAAATTTATTATAAGTTTAAATTGATGAAATATAAGAAAATTTAGGAAATATATATTAAATTAGTTTAGTCTTTAATTGTCTGATAAGTGTCTAGTTACTTGCAACCGGAAATTCCTTCAACTTTACTTTGATCTGCCAACTCAACTCTCCTCTTAAGTCATTATGCTACTTGCGATTCCACTTGGTTAATGATGCTATATCACTATCATGTATTCTGCTTGACCGAGTATCCATTGATATATACATCATATAGTTCTAGCATCAGTACCTCTCACCTACTCCTATATTATGCTGACTTGGTCCTTAATTAGAGGTGGGATCGCTTAGTTAATTATGATGCGTGTTCTCAAAGATCTATTGACTTGACTGAATTCTAAGCTGAGTTACTGACTTCTTGCTATTGTTATTGACCAGTTAGGTGCATGCCAGCATATGTGCTCTCTTCATCAACTGGATCTATTGGTTGAATAATCCTTTAGTTAATTTGTAGCTTCTTTAATCGGTTTACACAAACTTAAGTTGACTTGGTTGTCAAGTTTTTTTTTTTTTTTTTGTCTTTTGTCAACTCTTGCCAAGTCAAAGCATGTTGTTCTTTGGTGAGATATTCATAGCTTCTCAATAAAAAAAAGACAATATTGGATTTATATCGTATAATTATATGTTTAGAATCTATATTCTTGCAAAATAAAAAAACATAAATGTCGACATTATGATTAATATGGCATCAATTATTTGACTCAGTTGAAACACAAAATACTCAGCATTTTACGTACATTAATATCTTTAACTCAGATCAACTAATAATAACTGAAGTTAACCATGGTTAAGCTAACTTTAATAAATGGACACATTTAAAAGTAATAAGCTACTTGCTACGGTCAATAACCCTTCTAACTTTGCTGATTTCCATCCCGCCTTTTGTTGCACCATCCTACACATATGTATCACAAAAATAACTAGAATTGATTGAAGGCAGTCTCAAGCAAATCCTTCACAAGCTTCTTTCTTGACTTTTTGCTCAAGAACTGCCAGTAGAGCTAATGTTTCAAACAAGTGTGCTTAAAAGACTATACTTGGAAAGGTTTCCAATTAGGTTAAGTGGGAGTCCATCAATGAATAGCTTCAAGTTCAATGCTTTCTTGAATATACCAGTAAATGGTTCTTCAACCTGCTACATTTTTGGGAACTAGAATTGACAATGCCACCATGCAACTTACATCCATAAAATATTTGCCTGGAGACTCTCCAAGCATTTAAAATGCAGGAAAAGTAAGTTACTTGTCTTGTGATGATGATTTGTGTGATGTACAAGAAAGAAGAGATAAAAATTAAGCTTTCTTGTAAAATACGACCATGGTGGACAGACTTTAATGTAGCAATATAATTACCTTGGAGTTCAACATTTCTCCTCGACTGTTTAGATCTGAGAATTGCCGGTAGCGTGTAGAGAAGATTACAAATAAATCAGACACAAACTATTTAGATCCTTCAAATTTGCTTGTGGTTTGCTACTAGTTAAGTCTATTTTGTTTCAACGTTTGTTCTTCTAAAGAGAATTGAGTCTTCAGGAATTGTCTTTGAATTGATTCCATACTAATAAAAAATGCTGGTCTTGTCACAAATGAAGAAATGCGAAGACCTCTTTATCAGTGGAATCAATTTGCCATGGCCAAACGGTGCGTACGAATGAGGGTAAGATGTAGAAGAATTTGAAACCAAGTGTTGGGATTGGCAGAAATCCCACCCTTAATCTCCAACATGACCACATATATATATATATATATATAAACTTAGAGGTAGAAGAAATGTGTTAGGATCGATAAGTAATTTAATTTTTTTTAGGTAAGTATCCTAGGAGGATAAGGAATGCTAATGAAGGAATGATCCTTAAATTAGAGTTTTATTTTTTTTATAAATATCTTATAAAAAGTAGTAGGTTGTGGACTGAACTCAATATATGCATTAAACTTTTTTCAATATGAACATTTGGCTCTGATACTATGCCAAAAGTTTATTAATGATAAATTTAAGTCAAGCTCAATATATGTTACTCGACTCTCAATGTTTACCATGTGAAATTATTCCTTTAATCATCTTTTTAATCTCTTCTCATACATAAATATTTTTTAACAAATATATCAATCATAATCATCAAATCTATTATAACGTACAATCGAGAAATTCATCAATCCCTAGCTAATGGACTCTCAGAAGTCACACACCACATAAACTGATATGATAATGGCTGTATCAAATACTGTCAAGTGGAGATGCAGAAGTCGAACCACAGTTTCTAAATGTTACTGAAATTGCATACGAAATAAACATTAACAATCAGGTTTAGAGATGGTTAGGTAAACCGAGCTATATAATACCTTGATTACTTGGTCATATCCTCCAGAAGGAATGCTACAGTTTTTAGTATAAAACTTGGCCAACACAAATCACAACCATTGACTAATATCAATTATTAGTCACCAAGATAGGCATCCAATGTCGATTCATATTACCAAAGCAATACCAATTCAGCATACGTTGATCAACATGTAATCAATTACACAAAAGAAAAGTTGCAATAATGTTGAGACGCTGAGTCTCTCTCTTTCTTTCTTTCTTTATCTTCAAGTAATCTATAAAATATAGTGATGAGAGTTTCTTGACTTTCAAGTGTTAGCAAAAAGACCGGAGTAACAGCACGTTGGTGGGGTCGCTTTAGAGAAACTAGCAATGGATTTCATTGGTCAACCCTTTATCTTCTGTCAACTCTTAACAAATCTATACGTGTTGCCTACGTAATCCTTCACAGAATCTCTTTTGTCGTTCTTCTCCATTGTAGTTTTTTAGTCTCTCTCTCTCTCTCTCTTTATTTGTATTCACATGATTTGTAAAAGATGCTTGTGAGAACCACTTTAATTGAAATGTTAAAAGCAAAATTACCCAAGTAAAATAGCATGTTGAATCGCTCAAGAGAAACTAGCAATCGTCTTAGGTTTTGTCAACTCTTACCAACTACATGCATGTTGTCCTTTGGTGATGGCAATTCATAGCTAGTTTAATGTGTGAACTTCTTTGAAAGCCTTGTACTTGATCACGTATCTCGAATATTATTTATTCTTATCAACGCTATCTTATTGACCGAATCCTATTTCACGTACTGATTATAAGGAAATGAAGATTGCACAGTAAGCCATTTAAAATGCCAATTTTGAAATTAGTGATCACCTAATCAAAATTTTGTTGATGTGTTTTGTTTGACGTCAAAATTGTTGTGGGAATGCAGTTTGATGTTCTCATTAATTCAAAAATAATTTGACTAGACATGGTTCTTCACCTTCTTGTCTCCATGCTAATTCTTCGTGGGAGGAGATTGAAAATGGGTATCTCTCAGCAGTCATATGCATCTCGTTTTTGTAATGTATTAGTCAATATGTTTGCTTCATGTATATATTTACTCAGACAATGTCAAGTAAAAACAAGAAAGACAATTTTGTAGATAAATTCAACTTTGTTATTTGAAAATTGGATAGGTAACGAACGCTTATTGTACTGACAGTAGTTGTTCTCCACAGCAATCTTGAGAAGAAATAGTGCTATTCTAACTTGTCGTGAGGTGGTGTTCCAATAGTGAAAAGTCTTGTGTAATTACATAAAATTAGATGAGTAAAGTTTTGATATTTTTGCTTCTATTTTTTGTATCTCTCTTCTAGATAAGTGATCTTAAATGTTTCGTTAACATGATATCAAAATGGAACTGATCATGTTAACTATAGAAACAGAAAATATAGACACTAATAGGACTCTCATCCTGTAAATTTTGACCATTACGAATCAAATCGCATCCTCATCACTTATCATTTAAAAATCAACAAATATACAAGAAAAAATTAAAATATAATCTTTTATTCACTATATCTTTAAAATACTAACGTCCCTCTTTTGTCAACAAGTAGAGGAGAAAAAATACAAAATATAATTTTTCATATCTTTAAAATACTAATAAGTATCTTTTTGTCAACAAGTCAAGGAGAAGATATCTAAAATATATTTTTTTATTCAACATCTCTTTTTTTTTTGGGTAAAGAAAAGTGGTGAAGACATGACATGATCCTAAATCCTTGCTTCCAACTGTCAAAACTTTTAGCAGTTAAGATAGCTAACATGTATTTTAAAAAATTATTAAATAATATTTGATATCCTTAATCTTTAATAAGTGTGTCAAGCACACCATCACCACCACTAGATGAATCTTTTAGGTATTATTCAACATATGGTATACATTATAGTTTTAGAATTACTCATTTTTGTCAAGTATAACATATAAAAAAAATGAGTGAAACAATTTATTATTTTTTGTCATGTTCAACTATCCAAATTTGAGTTTTTGTTAAGACATTTAAGTTGGTTAGTTTATTATTATACAAGTGATAGATCTTAAACTATTCGACTCAATACATAACAAGTCTTATTTTATATAATATTTTTATAATTTTAATAAAAATCTAAATTTGATACGAGAAATCTTTTACTCGGACCAACACATCTTGCCAACTTGTAATGCAAAACAAAGTTTAGGTTCCAACATGTAAAATTGATCATCTAAATTCAACTGGACAAGAGGCTAATAGCCCAAAAAAAACAGAAAGAATCTTCAAGTTTCTTGCTTTACATATAATTCTGTGGATGTCACACAGCATAATCTTATGAAAAATTCATGTGGATAATGTTTCCTCCAAAGTGATGACGTGGTTGATACCGAATGGCATGGGTAGTTGGCAGTCTTATTAGTGGGGGATTAGTTGATGAGGTATCTATCCTTTGTATAATTATTATTTGATAAGCAATAATAAATATCATATTTAATAAATTTCTGATTAATTATAGTTATCTGTTATTAATTCCATGTCAAGATTTATATAACACAAACTGAGTTCTCCAATGGACTGCACTAAAGTCAATTAAGTGGGATCGAGCTCATGAGTTTTTTAAATTGTAGTCTTAATTTATCTCCAAGTATTGTATTTATTGGTGAACATTAAAATATATATAATTCAATAAAGGATACAGTGTTGAAAAAAATTTAAAATGATATTGATGAATCATACAATTTAATAGATAGCTATTTTAATATGATCAGATCAATAAAAATAGGGAGATATAGGAAAAGTTTTACTAGACACAATATAAAAAAAGACATGGAATTTTTACAATAAATAATTAATTCAAGGAGAGATATAGAAAAACTTAAAACTTTTATGAAAAACAACTAAAAGAAACTTGATTTAGCTGAATCTTTGGTCAATGCAGGATCTAAAGAAAAAGTTATCCTTCTAAGTAGAAAAGTCACTCAAAAACAAAACAGTGGCGTCACCTTTTGCTGAGTTAGAAAGCGGAAAAGTCATCCTTATGATTTTGTCTATGCATTTTTTGTAGCTTTGAATCGACATAATTGATAAAGTGAAACGAACAAAGTTATGAGAAGTTTATCAGTTAGAATATTCTCTCTATAAACAAAACATAAAATCTTGGTAATATATTTTTTGGATTTGGAAATGTCAGCACCAATGGTAAGAAATGGGCTGTTGGTAACTGTTGAGTATGATGCTGACCTCAGTGGAGACTCTGCCTTATAACTTCCATTATCACGTGTAGAAATTGATTACACATCAAGCGTAAGATAAGTTTGACCAACTATATGAGAACACTGTACATTTTGTGCACTGTGTATATTTTGTGTTGCTGTCTTAGTTTGGTTGAATCCATCTTCCATAGCTTGTCATTTGTAATCTTCATATCATTTATTTAAGCCATCATGCAAAAAAAAGACCAAACTAAATGCAACAGCATAGTCCACAAAGTCAACCAAAAAAAAAAAACATAATGATGGACTAAGTAATCTCTCTCTCTCTCTAACTCACTTTTTAAACAAAATAATTCATCTTTAACAGTAAAAAATCAAAATTAATCGAACATCAATCCAATCCAAAAGAGTATAGTATTTTCTTTGTTTTCACTGTCTTTTGTATGATGTAAAACATTATAATCTGAAGGTGATTAAAATTATTAAAGTTCAATATTACCTTTTTCTGAAATTTTATGTCCTGTAGCTTTCTAGCAATCTAACAATGTATGCTGGAATCAATTTCTCATGCTACAATTTGTGGGTTGTGGGTTTCAATTAAACTACTGTTTCCGACGACAGGTGTCGATGAGACCACCAAACATGACATCGGCCCTTCCATAGGCTATTCTTTGCCGTGCTTAGCTCTCTGTCTATATATACACTAACCCACTTCTAATACCATCGTCTGCGCACCACAACCGTCTCGATGGCTCTCGACATCGTTCTCATCGCCGGCATCCTCTTGGGAGTCGTCGTCCACCTCCTCCTCCGCCGGAGGTTCCAGTCCATCCGTCGGCTCCGGCTCCCCCCTGGCCCTTCGGGCGTTCCAATCCTCGGCGCGTTGCCGCAGATCGGTCCGATGCCCCACGCCTCTCTCGCTAACCTCGCCTTGCGCTACGGCCCCATCATGTACCTCAGGATGGGCACTACGGGGGTCGTAGTTGCGTCCTCCGCTGGCGCCTCCCGCTCCTTTCTCAAGGCGCTCGACCTTCAGTTCGCCAACCGCCCCTCGCCCATCAGCGGGAAGGACGTCACCTACGACGGCCAGGACTTCGTGTTCGCCAACTACGGGCCTCGGTGGAAGCTCCTCCGCAAGCTCGCTAACCTCCACTTTCTCGGCAGCAAGGCACTGACCGAGTGGGCCCCGGTTCGCTGCGACGAAATCGGTCGCATGCTCCGCGCCATGCTCGAGTCCAGCCGGAACTCGCGGCCAGTGATGGTGTCGGAGGCAATGGTGTGCGCCAGCGCCAACATCATCGGGCAGGTAATGCTGTCGCGGCGGGTGTTTGAGTCGCAGGGAGAGGAATCAAACCAGTTCAAGGACGCCATCACGGAGCTGCTAACTTGGTCGGGGAAGTTCAGCATCGGCGACTTTGTGCCGGCGATCGCGTGGATGGACCTGCAGGGAGTGCAGCGGCAGCTGCGCCAGGTGCATGTGAAGTTAGACACTCTGATCACGGCGCTCATGGCGGAGCACGAAGCGACGGCGCACGAGCGCGAGGGGAGGCCGGACGTGCTGGATCTTGTGATGGCCAACAGGGTTGACGCTGATGGGGTGTCGCTTTCTGATGTCAACATGAAGGGATTTATCTCTGTGAGCTCTCTTTCCCTCTCTCTCCTTCCCCCCTCTTCTTCGCTACGGACAGCTAATTAACGACGGACGCAAATATCTCTAGTCATCGTTATCATTTGACCAAGAGTGATGGTAAATATCCTGTCAGTACAGGTGTTGGATCCTTCAACCAAACCAGCACTAGATATACATATAGATAGAGAGCTACAAAACGTAAACAGATGAGTTCCGCATGAATTCCTACGTTGTCTGCTCGATTATGGCACCATTATTTGAGTCAGATATGATTCTCCCTGGAGGGGAAAAGATATTACCGTAATGCGTACTTTATCGGAGGCTCTCCTGTTTAACAAGTTCATCATGCATGTTTGCTACCACACAGCCTAAATGATCATTTTTCATTTTTTGAGCCATTAAAATAAATATATTTATTTATTTCAACTCTTTAAAATATGAAAGTTGTTTTTTTAATTTTATCCAATTTAAGATGAATTTACTATAACCTTGGTCCAAAAATCACTTGAATATAATTATATAAGTTTTTCGAGGTTTTAAAGACACCAAAATGTTTTTCAAGACTTAATTTACATTGTTGAGGTTGCATTCTTTTTAGCCCTATTAAAAAATATTGTAACTCGCATCCAATATGCTACAAAAATACTCCAATTTTCAAGGAAAACTGGTAAATAACTTACAAAGGCCTAAATGATATTTTTTTTATTTTTTGAACCATTAAAATATTTATATTATTGTATATTCAGGTATTTTAAAAAATTAAAATTATGCTTATTTTTATTTTACATAATTTAATTGAATTTATCATAACTTTAGTCCAAAAACCAACTGAATATAATTATATATTTTTTATGGTTCTTAAAGAAAATAAACAAAATTTCAAAACCTGAGTTATATTGTTTTTAAATGATATTCCATTGTTTTTGGACCCTATTCAAAAATAGTGTAAATCATATCTAATATATTTCAAAAAATTCTCAAATTTTCAAACAAAGACTTAAATGATATATATTTTTTCTATGTTTGAGCCATTAAAATAGGTATTTTATATTTATTTTAGTCTTACGAAATATAAAATTATATTGATTAAATTTTACACAATTTAAGATGAATTTGCTATAACTTTGGTTCCAAAATCTCTTGAATATAATTATAGAAGGTTTTTTGATATTTAAAAAACACAAAAAATAATTTTTAAAACCTGAGCTACACTGTTTTTGAATGAGGTTATACTATTTTTAGGACCTTTTACAATAAATAGTTTACCTCATTAAAAAAACAGTATAGTTTATTTCCAACCTATTATAAAAATTCTAAAATGTTAGGAAAACTTGTAAATAACTTTCAAAGACCGAAATGACCATTTTTCTTATTTTTTGATACACTAAAATATATATTTTTATTTATTTTAAACCTTTAAAATATGAAATTAGGTCCTCTTTAAAAATTTCCAATTTAAGCAAAATTACACCCTATTTTAATTTTTATTTAATTTTATCAAAAATAATTAGATTAGTAACCAAAATTAACTACATAAATTTCATCAAGAGTAAATATTCAATGGTTACTTACCCAAAAAAAAAAAAGTATTCAATGGTTAAATATACAGTATTCCAAGTCAAACACAATTGAACACCAAAAAAATGTTTATGAATAGACTATTTATATTGCAAATAAGTTCATAAGTTATATTACAAGTAGGTCATTTAATCTTTTGAATTGTTTTATATGAAACCAAGTGAAACAATTGGAGATATGTACACCCGTTTTATGAATGTCGTTCATAGTTTAAAAGCTCTTAGCAAATATTTTTCGAATCTTAAACTTATTAATAAAGTTTTATGATTTCTTTCTAAAAATTAGGATTCGAAAGTAACTGTAATACAAGAGCCAAAAGACTTAACAAGTTTCCACTTGAAGAATTTATCGAGGTTTTAATGACATATGAAATGAGTTGTATGACACAAAATGAACATGAGAACTATCTTTCAAAGAACATGAAGGATTTGACACTTTGAACAATAGAATACCACTTGAGTGATAATTTAAGTGATGATGATGATGATGACTTTGAACTTCTCACTATAAAATTTAAAAAGTTCATAATGTTGAATCTCAGATTTTGATGATGAAACTAATTGATAGTGTTTATAATTTGATCTACATTTTGAGTGACGTAGGAAGCTTCGATTAGGGAGAGACAATTAAAGTAGGAAGAATCATGTTGGGCTAGAGAAAAACATGTCAGAAGATTGGACGTCGAGTCGAAGGATCGGTCGACGTATCGATAGAAAGCTTCGGGCCATGGGTTCGAGCATCGGGCCAAGAAGAGCGAAAATTACGCCAAGGAAATCGAAATTGCGGAGGTCAATTGACCGATTGGGCAATAGGCCACAATAGAGGATGATGCGCCGAATAATCGGATGAAGCATCAATAAACCAATGACATACTGGACAATACTTGATTCAAGCTTTGTAATAATTGTCTAGATCAAAGTAGGTTTTAAGTGTGCAGGATTAACTACGATAGCAAGGCATAAAACAAAATAAAGTCCTGGAGTCAAGAACGAGATTTCGTTGGGAGTCCGAGAGTTTGTCGGAAGTCTAGACGTTCGTTGAAAGTTCTATCGAAATTGATTGAGAAGTCTAGGAGCTTGCCAAAGAAGCTCGTTGGAACTCATCAAGAAGATCGACGTGAAGTCCAGGATCTTACCGGGAGTCCGCTAGAACATTGCCGAGAGATCATCGGAAGTTAGCCGGAAGAAACCTAAACTTATGGACTTATTTAGCTTAGTAAATATCTTAAAATTCATAGTTAGCACATAATTGGGTTGGAATTGGACCAACTCAATTATGGGTCAATTGGGCCCAAGTTTAGGCTATGTTAAGCCAAGTGCAAAGCCCAAACAGTGATCCAACAAATGAAATTGTCATGGCACAATCTCCAAGAATGTGTCAAGCGGTGGTATCGCGAGACTGGGCGGTGGTACCTCCCAATGGTAGTGTCAGGAGGTGGTACCACCCAAACATAGTCTTTCAGGCGGTGGTACCACCTAGTGTTAGTGCTGTAGGCGATGGTACCGCCCAACACAGGCGATGGTACCGCTAGGACCTGGGAAACCCAAGATGAGACTCTTTTAGGCTTCAAGTTTGAATCCACTTGAGACCTATAAATACCCCTCTCATCCCTAGTTAAAATACATAAGAATTGAGAACAAAAAAGTAGAAAAATGGTGTTATAATCTTGTGAGAACTCCTCTTAAGCTTAAAGTGTTAGTTTTGTTTGAGAGATAAGTAAGGGGGGTTGTAAAGGTTCTCTCTTGAACCTGTCAAAATTGTTGCATCTTGGATTTTGATGATAAAACCAATTGATAAATGTTTATGAATTGGTTTGCGTTTTGAGTGACGTAGGATGCTTTGATCAGGATGAGACAATTAAAGCAGGAAGAATCATGTTGGGCCGGTGGAACATGTCAGTGTTGAATCTCGTATTTTGATGATGAAACCAATTGATAATTGTTTATGATTTAATCTACGTTTTGGGTGACGTAGAATGCTTCGATCGGGATAAGACAATTAAAGTAGGAAGAATCATGTTGTGCCAGGGAAAAACATGTTAGAAGATTGGATGTCGGGCTGAAGGATCGGTCGACGTATCGACAAAAGGCTTCGGGCATCGGGCCAAGAAGAGCAGATATTACGCCAAGGATATTGGAGTTGCAGAGTCAACTGGCCGATTGGGTAATAGGCCGCAAGAGAGGACGATGCACCGAAGAATCGGACGAAGCGTCGAGGGACCAATGACATGCTGGACAACATGATTAATGCTTAGTATTAATTGTCTAGATTGAAATGTGTTTTACATGTGCAAGATTAACTACGATAGCAAGGCATGAAGCAAAATAAAGTCCCGAAGTCAAGGACGCGATTTCGTTGGGAGTTCAAGAGTTCGTCGAAAGTCCGGACGTTCATCAGAAGTTCTGTCAGAACCAGCCCAGAAGTCTCGAAGCTTGCCAAAGAAGCTCATCGGAACTCTCTAAGAAGATCATCGTGAAGTCCAGGAGCTTACCGGGAGTCCGTCGGAATATTACCGAGAGATCGTTGGAAGTTCGCTGGAAGATTGCCGGAAGAATAGACTTATGGACTTGTTTAGCTCAGATTATGTCTTAGATTTCGTAGTTAGCACGTAATTGGGTTTGGATTTGGGCCAACCCAATTAGCAGCCAGCTAGGCCCATGTAAGGATTGTGTTGGGCCCAATGAGAGGTCCAAACAGTGCCCCAAGAAGTCTCACGGTCGTGGCACAGTCTTAGAGACTATGTCAAGTAGTGGTACTGTCAGTCTGGGTGGTTGTACCGCCCCTAGCAGGGTGCTAGGCGGTGGTATCGCCCAGCACAGCACCCCAGGCTATGGTACCGCCAGACTGGGCGGTGGTACCACCCAGCGCAAGTGGTGGTATCGCCCATGCTTAAGAAACCTAGGATGAGATATTTTTAGTTTCCAAGTTTGAATCAACTTGAAGCCTATAAATACCTCTCTTACCCTTAGTTTAAAGACACAAGCACAAAGTATTCAAAAGCGAGAAAATGCTGCAATCTTTTTAGAAATTCCCTCCTCCACTCTAAGTTTAGAATTCTGTAAGAGGAGTGTGAGTGCTTGTAAGGGTTATCTCCTACACACGTGAAAAGGAGAAGAGGGGTGTAAAAGGTGATTGGCCTTCGCCTAATGAAGGAAGGCCTCTAGTGGACGCCGGTGACCTCGTCGGAGGAGGAAGCCGAAAGTGGATGTAGGTTACGTTGACCGAACCACTCTAAGAATCTGGTTTGCATTTCTATTGTTGCAATTTACATACTGCAAACCTCCTTACTCTTTACATCCACTACTCTCTTACGTATGCTTTCAAAGTATTACCTTTATGAAACTATTTTATGTCAGAAATGGTTTTAATCGAAAGAAAGTTTTTGAAGACGTGATTTTACCACTGCACTAATTCACTCCCCCTCTTAGTGCCGACCTCAAACTCTCGATTCCTAATAGTTAGAAGATTGGACGTCTAGCCGGAGGATCGGATGACATATCGACAAAAGGCTTCGGGCCATGGATTCAGGCATCGGGTTAAGAAGAGCGAAAATTATGCCAAGGATATTGAAGTTGCAGAGATCAACTAGCCGATTGGGCAGTAGGCCGCAAGAGAGGATGATGTGTCGAAGAATCGGACGAAGCGTCGATGGACCAATGACATGCCGGACAATATGATTCATGCTTAGTAATAATTGTCTAGATTGAAGTGTGTTTTTACATGTGTAGGATTAACTATGATAGCAAGGCATAAAGCAAAATGAAGTCCTAGAATCAAGAATGCGATTTCGTTGGGAGTTCAAGAGTTCGTCGGAAGTCCGAACGTTCGTCAGAAGTTATATCGGAATTGACCGAGAAGTCCTAGAGCTTGCCAAAGAAGCTCATCGGAACTCACCAAGAAGATCATCATGAAGTCCGAGAGCTTGCTAGGAGTCCGCTGGAACATTGTCGAGAGATCGTCGGAAGAAACCTAGACTTACAGACTTTGTTTAGCTTAGTAAATATCTTAAGATTTATAGTTAGCACTTAATAGAGATTAGAATTGGGCCAACCCAATTAGGGGACAGTTGGGCCAAGTTTGGGCTGTGTTGGGCCAAGAGAAAGGCCCAAACAGTGACCAAACAAGTGAAACCGTCGTGGCACAGTCTCTAAGACTGTGTTAGGCGGTGGTACCGCGAGTCTAGGCGGTGGTACCACCCAGACTCAGTCTCCGAGACTATCTAGGTGGTGGTACCACCAGTCTGGGTGGTGGTACCGCCTAGTGTCAAGCTGCAGGCGGTGGTACCGCCCGTACCCTGAAATTTTGGGGGTTTAAATTTTGGGCTCCAAATTTGAATCCATTTGGGGCCTATAAATACCTCAACTATTCCTGCATGGATTAGCAAGAAATATTAAGCAAAACCCAATGATTCTAAAGCTATAAACCTTAGAAAGTTGACTTCCTTCCTCCCAAAACTTAGAGAGAGTTCTAAGGGAGGTGTAAGAGGGATACCTTGTAAAAGAGTGTTGTAAAAGGTTATCTCTTAAACCCGTGAAAAGGAGAAGAGGGGTGTAAAAGGGTAGTTGGTCTTCATCCATTGAAAGAAGACTGATAGTGGATGCCGGTGGCCTCGACGGAAGAGGAATCAGTGAAGTGGATGTAGGTCATGACAACCGAACCACTTTAGAAATCTGGTTTCCATTTCTCTTGTGCAATGTACTTTATTGCAAACCACTTTACTTGCTTTACATCCACTATGCTCTTCCGTATGCTTTCAAAGTTAATGTTGAATCTCGTATTTTGATGATGAAACTAATTGATATGTGTTTATGATTAAATCTACGTTTTGAGTGACGCAGGATGCTTCGATCAGGATGAGACAATTAAAGTAGGAAAAATCATGTTGTGCTGGAGGAAAACATGTCAAAAGATTGGACGTCGGGTCGGCGGAATGGTCGACGTATTGATAGAAGGCTTTGGGCATCGGGCCAAGAAGGGCGGATATTGCACTAAGGATATCAGAGTTGCGGAGTCAACTGACTGATTGGGCAATATGCCACAAGAGAGGACTATGCGCTGAAGAATAGGATGATGCGTCGAGGGACCAATAACATGCTGAACAACTTGATTAATGCTT
>LVTN01003262.1:12037-22135 GCA_001649415.1 Musa itinerans
GAAAATTGGTGCAAGTTGCGATAGCAGAATTCTCTTCGAAAAATTTTAGCGGTTTACGATGAAAATTTATAGCAACACAAAATCATTTTTAGAGATGAATTCCTCAATAAATCAATCTTAGATGGAAGCCAAGATGATCTATGAAGTGTATAAGAAATTTCATTCAAAAAAGATTGCAAATAGATGGGTTAAGGCAACAATATGCGGCTGAAATTTTCTGCAGCACAGATTTTCAAGTGTAGCAGATTGGACGTAGAAGATCAGTGGTTTATATTGAGAATTTTTTGACAAAACCAAAGGAAAATCTACTGTTGTGAAGTGTCATAGCTATCATAAAAATTTTGTAGAGATTTGGACAGAAAAAATATAGTATCAAGATCAAACAAACAGTGCTATGTGGCTGAAATTTTACAGTGCATATTTTCAAGTATAGCAGATTAGACATAAAAGATCAATAATTTATATTGAAATTTTTTTGACAAAACTAAAGGGAAATCTGCTGTTAGGAAGTGTCAAAGCTGTTATAAAAATTTTGCAGAAATTTGGATAGAAAAAATGCAGTAGCAAGATCAAATAGACTATGCTATGCAGTCGGAATTCTGCAATGTATCTTCATCGTAGAGATGAAAACTTTATGACGAAAAGTTTATGCAGCAATATAGGAACAAATTTTTTTTTTTTGGTTTTTCAAATAAGTATAACTAAATTACAGCAGCAGTAAGGTAGGAAACCAGAACCTGTTGCAATTCACGGGGAGATCAAAGGATGATCCGCGGTGGTGGAGACGACGGCGGAATTTGGCGACGATCTTTTAAGCAATTGTGGAAATTACTTTGGGTGGCTGTGGAGGGCTGATGGATGGCTGTGGAAGGGCAGCGTGATGCCAAGAACGTTGCTCTGATACCACGTGGTAGAATCCTTGCAGATTCTAAACTTAGGGTTGATCTATTTAGGAGATCGACCTCCTTGGAACTCTATAGGGGTTCCTCCCTCCAAGTTGCTGCTCAAAGGCTGCAGAAAAGATTCATCTATTACTTATTAAAAGAGGAGAAATACATAGCTATTTATAGGGCTTCTAAACCCTAACTCCTAATAGGACTCCTACTGCTAATCAACTCCTAATTGGACTCCTACTAAATACTCCTATTTCTTTACAACTCTTATTTCTTCTCTATGAAACAACCTCCTAACACTAGCCGGCCTCTTCACCTCTTTAATAGGGGTCAGCTTAGGTAGATTTTACATGAATGTCCTTCTCAATTAGGACTCTCCTAGCTAGAGTCCTAACAGAGGGCTACTGAATGTTAATATATGATCATCCTCAATCGGTATTATGAGAGGAATATCCCATGTTTTCTTGCTCAAACAAATCCTTGGCCATAGTGTCATTCGGATTGAGAGAGAAAGAGTTCTCCAAAAGAATCCGATTAGAGCGAGACTCGAGGAGAAATTATATGAGCCTGATAGCACCATGCCCGGTATACAATCATGGTAAATAAGGATAGATAAGTCTAAAGGATTGGATTCTCCTGTATCATTTAGGGATTGCGACGTAGTGGCCTTGTATGTTCGTAGTTGATGAGTCGAGTGAATTATTATGGAGATAATAATTTACTATTCCAGAATGAGTTATAACAGGTATAACTCAAGGCTAGCTCGATATAAAGCCTAGAGGGTCACACACATATGGTAGGTGTTGCAATGGTAGAGATTCAGATATAAGATATCCGTTAGAGCTCTTATCTTATTAGTTATCCAATAAGCCCTTGAATTATTGGATCCTATGGATGAGATCTAATATAAGCCAATGAGAGATTATTGGGTAGAGATCCACTAATCTAAGAGGCTTGGGTTGTTGAATAGAGATCTAGTACCCGATAGGATAGGATCCATTAGGGTATGTTTATCGTGACCACTATAAATTAGAGGGATTCAAAGGGCCATAGGAAAGACCCTTTTGACTGCCACCTCCTAAACTCCTCTCTCCCTCTCCTCCTAAGCAAACTACCCATGTTTGGGGCGTATGGATAGCAAGAAGGGCCGACCTCTTCTTGATCGCATGGTCCGCGTGGAAAGGAGGATTGTGTAGTGACTTGAGGAGTATCTTTGCAGCCTCTGCCAAGTGGATTACCGCTTGAGAGGAGAACAGTTGACTTCCTTCATTCTCTCTCATAAATCTATAAGATTATAGGGATATATGATCTCCCAAGGTAACACATCTTTCATATACGCATAGTTTTTTAGTTTTGCGATTTTTACACACTAATCTTAGTACGGTGATGAAACCATCTTTTCCTGTGGAAAATTCTAAGATTTTATTTTTTGTTCTTCTGCTATGCATATGATACTACCCTAGATTTCCCAATAGTGGTATCAGAACCAGATTGTTCATGCAAAATATTGGTTTTTAAACTGTGTGCTGTGTTGAATTGAGTAGAATTATTTTTGCGTGATTGCTACAATTTTTGTTGTAGTTTTCAAATTTGGATTGTACTCTTTTTCTCAGTATTGAGAGGTGTTTAAGGGAGGTCTTTTGATGTCAAAATAGTTGACACAAAAGGGCAGAAAAGGGCAGCAATTGTTGCTTCCCTATAGGTTGGCCGAAGGCTACTTGTAGCATTAGTCGAGAATTCTCAAAGGAGCTTTCGACCTGGCCACCTATAGCAGACCAAGAACAGCTATGCTGCTCTCGGCCTGGGCAGCGCAGAGCCCCTACAACTAAGGATTCTTGGATATAAGGGGCACCCCTGGCGGCGAGGGCTTCCTAGCTACCTAGGAGACCCTAATAGCTAGGGTTTCTTGACTGTAGAGGACTCCTTGATGGCTAGGGTTTCCTAGCCACACAAGACTGTGGCCTAGGATTCTTGGCCACAAGGGAGTCCCTAGTGGCTAAGGATTTCTAGCCACAAAAGGGACTACTTGCCATGTGGGGCACCTTATAGTAGGGTTCCCAAAATACTACAAAATAATTAATTAAATAGTTTAATTATTATTATCTAGTAGTCCTATATGATTATGTGTACATGTGATATATGATATGGATGGATGATCATGGACCGTGTGATGTGTTTTTATATATGATATGATTATTAATATTATTGGGACTTGCAAGCCTCCATTTTTTTTAGTTTATTATCAGGCCTGCATGCCCATGATTATATTGTAATTATACGAAGAGGCATGCTAGGAGCATGGAGGTGACAACGGGACCCAAGAGATCGAGACGAATGATTTCGATGTATGGAGATGCACCGAGATACTAACGGAACCGATGAAGATGAGATAGATAATCATGGGGCATGGAGATATGCCGATGTGCACATAAATTATGATATGAGTGATTAGGTCCACTAGCTTGGGCTTGATCATATTAGGTTGTGGTCCATGATCATCGGGTGTGATTGGTCATGTGATGTGTTGATGGGACAAATCAATCTACTACCGTCTTCTCAATCTACTACCGTCATCTCAAATTACATCAGAGATCTATTATTCTCCTATCACGAATACCTTTTGCTCCTACAATTTTTCATTCAAAATACCAAAAAGAAGTCTTTTTATCTATCTTATGCTATGAATTCCTTTCATCGTAGAAGTTATCATATTTGTGAACGAAGGATTGTTGTAGAAAATTTCAGCCGTATATTGCCTCTAACCAATTTATTTACTATCATTTTTCAATAAAATTTCTTATATGCCTCATAGATCGTCTTGTCTTTCACCTGAGATTGATTTATTAAGGAATTAAACTCTAAAACATTCTTGTGTTGTTACAAATTTTCATCATAAACCGTTGGAATTTTTCAATGAGAATTCTGCTATCGCAACTTGCACCGATTTCTTTACTATTATACTGCCGAAAACTTAATCAAAATTTTCATTATTACTGTTATCTAAACCAAGATTTTACTGTCATATTCCATCCTCAAATCTCTCAATTTTTGCTAGAAATTTCATTTTGAAACTGCTATATCTTCGATAACAATTCTGCTCTTACAAATAGCCACAAAACAAGCCTAAACCGCAGCCTATATACACCAATCCACCAACCCTTTCGGCCACCACTTCTCTCATCCGATACATGCCTTTAACCCGATAATAAAAGAGAGATATTAACATTGCAGATTTGGAGGCATATACTATGACATCTGAGGAGGTAGTCAATGCTAAATTCGAAGCCTTCGATGCGCGAATCAAGGATAAGATTCAGACTCTCTTTACCGAACTCAGTTTGGGCCGACCACCGAACTCGAAGAAATCACATCAAGAAGAGAGCTCTGACCAAAGAGATGACTTGCAGGAGAGGGGAGGCTCTATGACCGATCCCTACTATCCACACATAAGGGTGAACTTCCCTAGATGGGAAGAAAGAGACACGATTGGTTGGATCTCATGCGCGAAGCGATATTTTCAGTACCACAAAATTACGGACGCATCTATGATGGAAATTATGGCTATACATCTTGAAGGGGATATCATATAGTGGTTTGACTAGTTTGAACACACTCATGGAGTCCTCTTATGGTGACAATTCAAAGGACTACTGATCCACATCGGACTAACCGATTATGAGAATATTGACGGACAACTAGCAAAGATCCGACAAACCTCCACCATTTAGGAGTACCAAATCGGGTTTGAAAGGTTATCTAATCAAACTCATGATTGGTCTAAAAATAGCTATTGGGGACCTTTATTAAGGGTTTAAAGCTAGAGATCCGGGGAGAAATTAAAGCATGATAATGGTACATGCTTATGGCAGCCATCTCTTTCACGCAACTTCAAGAGGAGCGATTGAACTATGAAGCTCGGAGGACTTAGGTCACTCTCCAACCAGCAAAACCAAAGCCCTCAGCCCCCCCTACTGTTAGCCGAGCCCCTGCACCAAAAAAGTTGACAAGAGAAGAGCTTCGGGAGCGATCTGCGAAGGGGTTATGTTGGCATTGCGACTAGCCGTGGAGCCGCGAGCATCGCTGTAAAAAAGGGAGACTTCTTGTGATTGAATTAGTAAAAGAAGTGGTTATTGAACATCTAGAAGAGAGCCTTGAACATGAAGAAGAAAATGCAGAAGAAGAGCGACAATTGACCAACTTTATGGTACACGCGCTAGCCGGCTACTCAAACCCACAAACGATGAAAGTTGGAGACCTTCTCAAACAACAACCGATCAATGTTATCATTGACACGGGAAGCACTAAGAACTTCCTAAACAGTATGGTTGTGACTTAGAAGGTACTCCACACCGAAGGTTGCAGCAAGTTCGACGTAAAGGTTGCCAATGACAGAATCCTAAAGTGTAACCAAAGATGCCCGCATGTGAAACTATTACTACAAGACTAAGAAATTGTCGTTGACTTCTTCCTCCTACCAATTAATGATTATGAAGCCATACTTGGTATAGAATGGCTGACGATGCTAGGTGACGTCTCTTGGAACTTTTCCAAATTAATTATAAAATTCTATTGCAAAGGCAAACATATCATCTTACGCGGGAAGTGCGGAAGCAACGTAACCACCGTTTCGACCCAACGAATGGAGAAAGTTTTACACAAGATAAATGGTGGCTTTTTGATACATCTCCAGCAGCAACCAGAGGGAAATAAAATAGAAATTTAAGGTCAAAATCTCACCCAATTGCTTGCTAAATTTGCTGACATTTTTGCTAAATCGTGCGGTCTTCCTCCTACTCGGCAACAAGACCATCAGATTCCAATTCTTCCGGGCAAACCACAAGTGAACACTTGGCCATAACATGTTCCTCACCTCCATAAGGATAAAATTGAAAAGATTGTAAAGGAGATGCTTGAAATAGGGGTGATTTAGCCAAGTTGCAGCCCCTATTCCTCACCGGTGCTACTTGTACACAAGAAGGATGGAACTTGGCGAATGTGCATCAACTATCGAGCTTTAAATGACATCACCGTCAAGGACAAGTACCTAATACCAGTAGTCGATGAAATTCTTGATGAGTTAAAAGGAACTTGAGTTTTACGAAGTTGGACCTCCGATCCGGTTACCACCAAATTTAGGTATGTGATGACGACATTCCAAAAACTGCATTCCACACACATAATAACCATTATGAATTCTTGGCAATGCCTTTTAGACTCACTAATGCTCTTTCTACCTTCCACAGACTCATGAATGATATTTTTTCGAGCTTTCTTATGAAATTTGTGCTGGTATTTTTTGATGATATTCTCATTTGCAACCCCTCTCTTGAGACTCACTTTCAGCATTTGCAGGTTGTTTTGCGATCCTTCGAGCGAATACTCTTTTTATTAAGTAGCTAAAGTATAGCTTTCTCTAGCAAAAAATAGAGTACCTTGGGCATATAATATCATAAGAAGGAGTGGCGGTAGACCCAACAAAAATTAAAGCAATGCAAGGGTAGCCGAAACCTACAAATGTGATATTACTACACGAGTTCCTTGGACTAACGGGCTACTATCGAAAATTTATGATGGACTGTGGGAAGATCAGTGCACCCCTCACTTCTCTACTGAAAAAAGATACATTTCAATGGTTGGACAAAGCCTTCACTGGCTTCAACAAACTTAAGGCAGCCATGACGATGACGCTGGTGCTAGCACTATCAGATTTCAATCGACCCTTCATCATTGAGGCTGATGCATCTAGAGTCAGAATTGGAGCCACTCTCATGCAAGATGGTCGACCACTCGCATACACTAGCAAGGTGTTGTCTCCCTCCCATCAAAAAATATCAATATATGATAAGGAGATGCTCGCCATTGTGCACGCAGTAACAAAGTGGGAACGTGATAGAACCCTTACAGATTCTAAACTTGAGGTTGATCTCTTTAGGGGATCGGCTTCCTTGGAACTCTATAGGGGTTCCTCCCTCCAAGTTGCTGCTCAAAGGCTACAGAAAAGATTCATCTATTGCTTATGAAAAGAGGAGGAATACATGGTTATTTATAGGGCTTCTAAACCCTAACTCCTAATAGGACTCCTACTCAAGACTCCTACTTCTAACCAACTCCTAATATGACTCCTACTCAAGACTCCTACTTCTAACCAACTCTTAATTCTTCTCTAAGAAACAACCTCCTAACCCTAGCCGGCCTCTTCATCTCTTTAATAGGGGTTGACTTAGGGAGGTTTTACATAAATGCCTCTCACAATTAGGACTCTCCTAGCTAGAGTCCTAATAGACCCGCCCTCTTCAAATCAGCCTTGTCCTCAAGGCTGACGATTTGGGAATTTGGTCTTTAAATCATCATAGTTCTCCCAAGTGGCATCTTCTGTTAGTAGGTTCACCCATTGCATTTGCACTTCAGTAGAGGGTCGTCGTTGTTGAGTCATGATCCGTCGACCAATAATGGCACTTGGCTGGGTCTGGAGTTCTCATTCGGTAGTTATATTTGGTGGATGGCTTTGGGCTGTCTCCAAGCACCTATTCACCACTTTCGTCTGGCCGTCAGTTTGTGGGTGATACGTCGTACTCCTTTTTAATTTAGTGTCCTATATTTGGAATGACCCTGTCCAAAATTTTCTCGTGAAGATGCAAGCAGAATTTGCCACAAGCACAATGCATCCCTTATAGCGTAATTCTTTTGAGTCCCAACTATAATGAGCCATGGAGCTTGGTGCTTCCTCTAATTTTTTTATGATCTTACTGGTCTCCGAATCTTCTAGCCATTCAATCTTAATATCCTCAAGGAAGTCACTAGTCGAAAGTGAAATGGCCAAAAATTCAACTTGCTTGGGTAGCCATGAAAGGACATTTGTAACAACATTCTCTTTTCCCTTTTTATAAGTTATTCAATAATCATATTCAAGAAGTTTTGTTACCCATTTTTGCTGCTCGGGGGAAGATATCTTCTGCTCCAAAAAATATTTTAGGCTTTTATAGTCGGTCTTGATTTGAAAGCATCATCCGATCAAGTACGATCTCCACCTTGTTGTTGCGTGCACAATGGCGAGCATCTCCTAATCATATGCTGACATGTTTGAATGGGAGGAAGATGATGCCTTGCTAGTATATGCAAGTGGTTGACCATTTTGCATGAAATCGTCTCCAATTCTGACTCCAGATGCATTGGCCTCAATGATGAAGGGTCGGCTGAAATCTAGTAGCGCTAGCACCGGCATCGTCATCATGGCTGTCTTAAGTTTATCGAAGGTAGCGGAGGCTTTGTCTAACCATTGGAAGGTATCTTTTTTTAGTAGAGAAGTGAGTGGTGCACTGATCTTTCCATAGTTTTTCATGAACTTGTTGTTGTAGCCTGTTAAACCGAGAAAGCCACGTAGCAATTTTATGTTCCTCGGGGTCGGCCAGTTCTGCATTGCTTCTATTTTGGAGGGGTCCTCCGTCACACCTTCTTCTGATATGATATGCCCAAGATATTCTATCTTTTGTTGAAGAAAGCAAAAATTCATAGTGGTCATTGTGTGTTCGAAAGGCCATTTTCGATATGTCTTCTTCGCATACTCGTATTTGATGATACCCGGATCGAAGGTCCAGCTTTGTGAAGATTTGTACTCTCTTTCATCTAGCAATTCATCTACTATTAGAATAGGGTATTTGTCCTTGATGGTTATATCATTGAGAGCTCGATAATCAACACACAATTGCCATGTTCCGTCATTTTGTACAAAGAGCACCGATAAAGACTAGGAGCTGCAACATGGCCGTCGAATTTGGTGGTAACCGGATCGGAGGTCCAATTTCGTGAAAACTCGAGCTCCTTTTAATTCATCAAGAAGTTCATCCACCACTGGTATTGGGTACTTCTCCTTGACGGTGATGCCATTTAAAGCTCGGTAGTCGATGCACATCCGCCAAGTTTCGTCCTTCTTGCGTACAAGTAGCACCAGTAAGGAATATGGGCTGCAACTTGGCCGAATAACTCCTGTTTCAAGTATCTTTTTTACAATCCTTTCTATTTCATCTTTCTGGAGATGTAGATACTGATATGACCGAGTATTTGCTAGAGGTTTGCCTAGAAGAATCATTATATAATGATCATACCAACAGGTAAGAGGTAGGTTGCGTGATTCATCAAACATATCTGAAAATTCAATAAGCAAAGGAAGTATGTTTGGATCTTCAAATTCTATTGGCTCTCCCTTAGTTTGCTGCTCAAGTTGTACCAAAAAGCTGCTACATGCTTTATGCAAAATCTTCTCCATTTGTTGTCTGCAAATCATCATTACGTTGCCGCCAAGTTTCCCATGCAGTATCACCTGTTTCCCCTTCCTGTAAAATTTCATAATTAGTTTCATAAAATTCCAAAAAACGTTACCTAATTTTGTCAACCACTCAATTCTGAGTATGGCCTCATGATCATCAAGAGGGAGGAGGAAGAAATATACAATTATCTCTTGGTCCTACAACAACAGTTTCACCCACAGGCGCCTACGATCATACTTCAAAATCCATCCGTCAGCAACTTTAACGTCAAACCTGCTGCAATTCGCAATAGGTAAAGCCATCTGAACAACAACCTTACTGTTTATGAAGTTATTAGTGCTGCCCGTGTCGATGAGAACAGTGATCGGTTGTTGTTTGTGAAGGCCTCCAAATTTCATCATTTGCGGGTTTGAGTATGGCTAGTGCGTGTACCGTAACTTTGGTCGGTTGTGGCTCTTCTTCTGCATCTTCTTTTTTATGTTCAAGGCTCTCTTCTGGATGTTTAATGACCTTTTCTTCTACTAGTTCAATTATAAGAAGTCTCCCTTTGCTACAGCGATGCTCACAGCTCCACGGCTCGTCGCAATGCCGACATAACCCCTTCGCAGATCGCTTCTGATGTTCTTCTCTTGTCAAACTTTTTAGTGCAGGGACTCAATTGATAGTAGGGGGGGCTGAGGGCTTTGGTATTACTGGTTGGGGAGCAACCCTAGTCCTCTGGGCTTCATGGTTTAATCGCTCCTTTTGAAATCATGCGAAAGAGATGGCTGCCATATGTGTGTACGGTTGTCGTGCTTTAACTTCTTCCCGGATCTCCAGCTTCAAGCCCTCAATAAAGGTACCCAATAGCTGTTTTTGATACCAATCACGAGTTTGATTAGATAACCTTTCAAACCTGGTTTGGTACTCTTAAATAGTGGAGGTTTGTCGGATCTTTGCTA
>LVTN01003264.1:12150-22357 GCA_001649415.1 Musa itinerans
CAAATTTGAATCCTCTTGAGGCCTATAAATACCCCTCAAATCTCAGCTAAGATTACAACTTTTGGGTGAAGCAATTGATTGAGAGAAATGTCTTAGAAAAGTGTTAGCAAGTCTTGTTTTCAATTTGCTAGTGTTCACCTCCTTCTTTCTTGCTGAAAATCTGTAAGAGAGTGAACCTCTTGTAAAAAGTTGTAAGAGGGGTATTTACCCTTCCCCTTCTTGAGATTTGCTAGTGGAAGGTGGGAGCCTCATCGAAGAGGGGCCTTGCAAGTGGATGTAGGTCATTTGACCGAACCACTTTAAAATCGGCGTGATCTTTGGTTTGCATTTCATTATTGCCATTTACATTACTGCAAACTTTCTTACGTGCTTTATTTCCTCAGTATCTTTGCTGCACAACTATACGAATACGCTTTCAAATTAAGTACTTCCGAGTTCAATTTTTATCGTACGAAAGATTTGTCAAAACCGACGTTTTAATCCGCTGCACTAATTCACCCCCCCCTCTTAGTGCCGCTCCGGTCCTAACAAATTAGTACAGCGAAAAACTTTCACGATTTCAAAAGACTTGTTTCGATTAAAACTAATTCTGACGAAAATGGTTTTGATTCAATCTGTTATGGAGAGAAGTTGAACTTGAAAGCTTTTGTAAAAGTGCAAGAGAAGATTAAGGAGGTTCATAGTAAAGTAAATTGTACAAATGAAAAAGCAAACTAGAATTTAGAGTGGTTTGGTCAAGATGACCTACATCCACTTTCGACTTCCTCCTTCGACGAGGTTACCGGCGTCCACTAAAGGCCTTCCTTCAATAGGTGAAGACCATACACCTCTTTATAGTACTTTCTCCTTTTTCCGGGTTTAGGAGATGAACCCTTACAAGTCTCACTCATCTTTCTTAGATGGTCACAAGGCTAAGAGATGAAGGAGGAGAACTCTAACTTTTACAACACTTTTATGACTCAATATTAAGCCAATACTTTCGTGCTCTTTTATGCATAAAATGGTGGGGTTTTTATAGGCCCCAATGGCTTCAAAATTAGAGCCAAAAAGTATCACATCCTCGGAATCCTGGGTACTAGCAGTACCACCATCGTTACTGGGCAGTACTACCGCCGCTGATATGACCCTAGATGGTACCACCGCCGAACAGGTGTAGTACTACCACTAGCAGCACTACTGCCGGCGGTACCACCATTAGAAACACTGCTGCCAGCGATACCACCGCCCATTCTAGGTGGTACCACCGCCCAGGAATCCAGGGGCACTGCCTTCCAAGCGGTGCCACTATGTTGCTTTCAAGGGCTGAATTGGATTCTCAATTCGACCCAATTTAGCCCTGTTAAGGGCCTAATTGGCCCCTAATTAAATTAGTGGGATCACCTCCCAATCCTAACTTAATTTACACTCTAACTATGATAATTAAGACATAATTTATAGTGCTTCTTGTTTCGGTGCATCAATTGCTCTTCCGGCGAGCTTCCGGCGTACTTCCGGCGAACATCCAATGAACTCTCAGCAATGTTTTGGCGGACTCCCGGCAAGCTCCTGGACTTTACGACGATTTTCTTGGTGAATTCCGACGAGCTTCTTTGGCAAGCTCTTGGACTTCTCGGTTGGTTCTGACAGAACTTCCGACGAACTTTCGGACTTCCATCGAACTCTCGAACTCTCATTAAGATCTTAATCTTGACTCCGGCATAACACCTGCTTTATGTCTTACTGCTATCATAGTTAATCCTGCACACTTTTCTTAATATATAGATTGGATCAAATAATTTACAATTGACTTCATCATCAAAATTCGAGATTCAACATTTATGGCTTCGGCCCAAAAATATTTGGGTAGGCTATGTTCGTTTAACATCGTTCTTGCTATTTCTTGTAAGTTTCTATTTTTTCTTTCTACTACTCCATTTTGTTGAGAATTTCTCGGAGTAGAGAAATTGTGGTTGTATTTATTGGATTCACAAAAATCTTGGAAATCCCGGTTTTGAAATTCACCACTATGATCACTTTGAATTGATAAAATCATCAAACCCTTTTTAGTTTGAACAAGTTTACAAAACTTAGAAAAATACCTAAAGCAATCACTTTTGTGTGCCAAGAAGTAAGTCCAAGTATATATACTATAATTGTCCATGATGACAAAGGCGTATTTGCTACCTCCTAGGGTTGATATTGCAATTGGTCCATATGGATCAACTGTAATGGTCTAGAGGTGCTTATTTGATTCTTTCATTTGAAACTACCTTTATTTGTTTTCCTAGTTGACATGCATCACACACATTATCTTTAATGAATTTAATGTAAGGAATTCCTCTTACAAGTTCCTTAGATGAGATTTGAGATATTAGTTTCATACTAGCATGACCTAATCTCCTATACCAAAGCCAAGCATTATCATTCAAAACCGAAAAACATATTTCATTACAAAGATCATCAATGTCGATAGTGTATACATTATTTTATTTTAGAGCTATCATAGAAGTGTTTTTATGTGGTTTTTCAATAATGCAAGCATTGGATTCAAATCTAATGATATATCCTTTATCACACAATTGACTAATGCTCAAAAGGTTATGCTTTAAGCCATCAACCAACAACACATCTTTAATAAAAAAGTTGGATTTGTTACTTATGGTTCATTTGCCAATGATTTTACCCTTGTTGTCTTCGAATGTGACATATACTTCGTCTAGGATAGTAAGCTTAGAGAATTGAGATGGATCTCTAGTCATATGCCTTGAGAATCCACTATCAAGGTACCATCTCTTGCTCCTAGCTTGTGATGGTAAACGTTTTTACAAAAAAGGATGATTTTTAGGTACCCATTTGAGCTTGGGTGCCTCAAAAATTGATCGACTTAACTAATCATTTTGCATGGAGTTCTTTACAGTTCCTTTAGAAACCTAAATCAATTTGTGTGGACTATATTTCTTAAATGGGCATTAATAAGCAACATGTCCAAATTTGTAACAAAAGTTGCATTTGTTTCGGGATGAAACATACAAGGTTGGACCTTTAACAAAGATGGTTGGATTTTTATGAGTGTTACTCATAAAGCTGATTCCATCTCTTCTATGAACATGATTTTTGCTTGCAAGAATCATGTTTAAGGATTTGTTACATATTTTAAATTTTTCTAAGGTTTCATGTAGTTGTAAATTTTCCTTTTTAAGCGTTTCTAATTCATCGCATTTTGTGCAAGGAGCTAGACTATCATCATGCTCAATTTTTAGTCTATCAAAATCACTAACAAGAGAAGCATGCTTCTTTTTTAACAATTTATATTTTTTACTAACTAATTTACAATCATCGAATAAATCATGAAAAGCGCTTAGTAATTCATCAAAAGATAAATTTGCATCTAATGAATTGCTTAGCTCATCTCCTATAGCCATTAGTGCATAGTGAGCAACTTGCTCAGTATTGGTTGGCTCCTCTTCTTCAGATGCACTTGAGTCGTCCCATGTTGCTTTAAGAGCATTCTTCTTCTTTGGTTATTTTTTCTTTACTTGGGGACATTCGCTTTTGAAATGTCCTAGCATTTTGCATTCATAGCATATAACTTATTCTTTCTTGTGTTCAAATTTGTTTTTAGAGTCATTTTTAAATTTATTTCTTTTTATGAATTTTTTGAACTTTCTTGTCAAGAGTGCCAAGTAATCATCATAGTCCTCATCACTTGAATTTTCTTTCAACTGGTCTTCTTGAGTTCTTAGTACCATATCCTTCCTATTCTTTAGAATGTTGTTCTTAAGCTCTTCATGAGCATTGTAAGTCATTTCATAGGTTATTAGTGATCCGATAAGTTCTTTGAGAGGAAAATTATTTAAATCTTTGGCCTTTTGAATGGCCATTACTTTAGGATCCTAATTCTTTAGAAGGGATCTCAAGATTTTATTAACAAGTTCAAAATTCGAAAAATATTTGCCAAGAGTTTTTAAACTATTGACAACATCCGTAAAATGGGTGTACATGTCGATAATTGTCTCACTTGGCTTCATCCGAAATAATTCATAAGTATGAACTAAAAGATTTATCTTTGACTCCTTTACTTTACTAGTTCCTTTGTGAGTTATTTTAAGAGTGTGCCAAATATCAAAAGTCGTTTCACAAATAGACACTCGATTGAACTCATTTTTATCTAAAGCGCAAAACAAGGCATTCATAGCCTTGGCATTTAAAGCAAAAGTCTTCATCTCCAACTCATTCTAATCACTCATTAGAAGAGAAGACTTTTCAAAGTCATTTTCTACAAGATTCTATAACTTAAAATCCATTGAAAGTAGAAAGATCTTCATTCTAGTCTTCCAATATGTGTAATTTGTCCCATTGAACATGGGTGGATGTGTAATTGAATAACCCTGTTTGTTACCGGCAAATGCCCTCTCTCTTGGGTTTCAAACCAAATGAGAGTGACCTTGCTCTGATACCAATTGTTAGGATCAAAAGTGGCACTAAGAGGGGGGTAAATTAGTGCAGCGAAAAAATTACTGGTTTTAAAAGTCTTTGTTTCAATTAAACCCGATTCTAACAAAAATCGTTTCGTAAAAATATCAACTTGAAAGCATATAGGAGCATAGAGAAAGAAATAAGAAGGTAAAGCAGTTTGCAGTAAAGGTAAATTGCTCAAGACGAAATGCAAACCAGAATTTAGAGTGGTTCGGTCATTGTGACTTATATCCACTTCGGATTCCTCTTCCGTCAAGGTCACCGGCATCTACTAATAGCCTTCCTTCAATAGGTGAAGAGCAACGACTTTTTATAACTCTTTCTCCTTTTACCAGGTTTAGGAGATAACCCTTACAAGCCTGACTCCTCTTTCTTGGATGGTTACAAAGCTAAGAGAGGGAGGGGAGGACTCTTCTCACTTTTACAACAATTTAACACCCCAAGAACTCATGATTATGTTAACACTTTCATGTCATTTCATGCAGAAAAGGGTGGGGTATTTATATGCCCTAATAACTTCAAAATTGGAGCAAAAAAGTGTCACCTCCACGGATTTTGGGGTACTGGCGATTCCACCATCGGACACCTGACACTGGGTGGTACCACCACCTAGTCTAAGCTGTATGAACACCTAACAAAGCTCGGAGATCGAGCTCTAGCGGTACCACCGCTTGATAGGGGTGGTACCACCGCTAACAGCATTAATTACCGATGGTACCACCACCCTGACCACCTGGGAGACTAGGTCACCTAGCGGTGCCACGGTTGACCGTGATTTCAGGTGCTAAATGGGTTGTTCAATCCGGCCCAATTCAGCCCTGTTAAGGGCCCAATTGGCCCCTAATTGAGTTAGTGAGATCACCTCCCAATCCTAACTCAATCTATGGTCTAACTACAATAATTAAGACATTTGACAAAGTATTCTTGTTCCGGTACATCAATTGTTCTTCCGGCGAGCTTCCGGCGATCTTCCTGCGAACTTCTGACGATCTCTCGGCAATGGTCCGGCGGACTCCCGGCAAGCTCCCGAACTTTATGATGATCTTCTTGGCAAGTTACAATGAGCTTCTTTGGCAAGCTCCTGGACTTCTTGGTTAGTTCCGATGAAACTACCGATAAACATCCACACTTTCGACGAACTTTCGAACTCCCAACGAAATCTCAATCTTAACTCTAGCACAACACTTGCTTTATGTCTTACTACTATTGTAGTTAATCCTGCACACTTTTCTCAACATATAAATTAGATCAAATAATTTACCAATTAATTTCATCATCAAAATCCGAGATTCAACATCCCTCCAATAAAAAAATGTCAATATATGATATAGAGATGCTCGCCATTGTGCACGTAGTAACTAGGTGGAGACCTTACTTGATTGGCTGACAATTTCAAATTAAAACTGACCATACAAGCCTCAAGTACTTTTTGGAGCAGAAGATATCATTCCTTGAGTAGCGAAAATGGATAACCAAACTTCTAGGATTTGATTATGAAATTATTTATAAAAAAGGGAAAGAAAACATTGTGGTAGATGCACTCTCACGGCTACCCGAGCAAGCTAAATTTTTAACCATCTCCCTTCCTACCACCGGCTTCCTCGAGGACATTAAGGAGGAATGGAAGAAGGATCTAGAGATCAACAACATGATAAAAAAATTGGAGGATCCAAGTGCAATAGCCCACTACACTTGGGATTCGAGAGATCTACGCTATAAAGGTCGCATTTTGCTTATACCCGACTCCCCTTGCATCAAAATCATCCTGCACGAAATGTACCCACACCTTCAAAAGGGCACTCCGGTTTCTATTTATGAACCTACAAAAGAGTGAAGCAAAATTTTTATTGGAGAGGAATGAAAAAAATTAATTTTGAATATGTGGCACAATGTGATGTCTGTCAACAGCAAAAGAGTGAAACAGTGGCGAGTCCAGGGAAGCTACTACCGCTACCCATACTAGACTCGGCATGGACTGACATCTCCATGGACATCATCGAAGGGCTGCCACATTCCAGAGGTAAAAGCACAATCCTCTTGGTGGTTGATCGACTTACGAAATATGCTCATTTTTGTGCGGTGCGAAATCCCTACACTACTACTAGTATTGCTCAGATTTTCATAAAAAATATTGTTAAACTGCATGGGATTGTTGAATCTCAAATTTTGATGATGAAGTCAATTGTAATTTGTTTGATCTAATCTATATGTTGAGAAAAGTGTGCATGATTAACTACGATGGCAGTAGGACATAAAGCAGGTGTTGTGCCGAAGTCAAGATCGAGATCACATTGGGAGTTCGAGAGTTCGTCGGAAGTTCTGCGGGAACCAACCAAGAAATCTAGGAGCTTGCCATAGAAGCTCGTCGGAACTCGCCAAAAAGATCGTCGCAAAGTCCAGGAGCTTGTTAGGATTCTACCGAAGCATTACCGAGAGTTCGTCGGATGTTCGCCGGAAGTATGCCGGAAGCTCATTGGAAGATCAATTGATGCACCGGAATAGGAAGGGCAGCAAACATGTCTTAATTATTGTAGTTAGAGTGTAAATTAAGTTAGTATTAGGAGTTAATCCCACTAACTTAATTAGGGGCCAATTGGGCCCAAAGATTAGCTGGTTTAGGCTGGATTCAAACCCAACCAAGACCCTAAATTCCTGGCCGGCGATGGCACCACCTGGGAGACTCGGTCTCCCAAGAATTCTAGGTGGTGGCACCGCTCTTGTCAAGCGGTGGTACCGTCGGCAGTTATTGCTGCCAGCGGTGGTACCGCTAGAGCTCGGTCTTTGAGCTCTGTCAGGTGGTGGTACCGCCCAGACTGAGCGGTAGTACTACCCAGACTGAGCGGTAGTACCACCTAGTGTCAGATGTCAAGCAGTAGTACCGCCTAGTAATGGCGGTGCTACCGCCAGGACCCCGGAAATCTGTGATTAGACACTTTTTTGCTCCATTTTTAAAGCCATTGGGGTCTATAAAAACCCTATCCTTTCCTACATGAAAGGCAACGAAACCTATTGGCATAATTTTGAGTTCTTGAGCCTTAATGTGTTGTAAAAGTTAGAGTTCTCCTCCTCCATCTCTTAGCCTTATAACCATCCAAAAAAGATGAGTGAAACTTGTAAGGGTTGTCTCCTAAACCCGGCAAAAGGAGAAAAACTGTAAAAGGTGGTTGGCCTTCGCCTATTGAAGGAATGCCTATAGTGGATGCTGGTGACCTCATCGGAGGAGGAAGCTGAAAGTGGATGTAGGTCACATTGACCAAACCACTCAAAAACTTGGTTTGCATTTACTTTGAGCAATTTTCTTTTATAGCAAACTAGCTCTCCTCCTTACTGTGCTTTAACTACGTCTACATACGCTTTCACATAAACATCTTCCGAGATCGGCTTTAATCGTACGAAGACTTTACGAAACCAATGTTTTTCATTTGTGCAACTTACATTGCTGCAAATCACCTTAGTCTTCTCTTGCACTTTCACGAAAGGTTTCATATTCAAATTCCTTCCGAAACGAATTGAATTGAAACCATTCTCTTTGGAATTAGTTTTAATCGAAATAAGTTTTTGAAATAGTGAAAGTTTTCTACTGCACTAATTCACCCCCCCTCTTAGTGCCGCTCTTGATCCTAACAATTGGTATCAGAGCAAGGTTTACTCTCATTTGGTTTAAAACTCAAGAGAGATGGTATTTGCCGGCAACCAAGAGGGTCATTCAATTACACGTCTGCCCATATTCAATGGGACGGATTACACATATTGGAAGACTAGAATGAGGATCTTCCTAATTTCAATGGATTTTGAGCTTTGGAACGTTGTCGAAAATGGTTTTCAAAAGTTTTCTCTTCCAATGAATGATTGGAATGAGTTGGAGAAGAATACTTTCACTTTAAATGCCAAGGCTATGAATGTCTTGTTTTGTGCATTAGATAAAAACGAGTTTAATCGAGTGTCGATTTGTGAAACAGCTTTTGATATTTGGCACGCACTTGAAGTGACTCATGAAGGCACTAGTAGAGTGGAGTAAAAATTTATTCATTTAGTTCATTCTTATGAGTTATTTCGAATGAAACCGAGTGAGACCATTGGAGACATATACACCCGATTTACGGATGTCGTCAATGGTCTAAAAGGACTTGGTAAAGGTTTCTCAGATTTGAACTCGTTAATAAAGTTTTAAGATCCCTTCTAAAGAGTTGGGATCCTAAAGTCACGGCCATTCAAGAGGCCAAAGATTTAAATAATTTTCCTCTTGAAGAACTAATTGGGTCACTAATGACCTATGAAATGACATGCAAAGCTCATAAAGAGCTTGAGGACACCCTTCCAAAGAACAAGAAAGATATGACACTGAGAACACAAGAAGACAACTTGAAATAAAACTCAAGTGATGAGGACCTTGATGAAGACTTAACACTTTTAACAAGGAAATTTAAAAAATTCATAAGAAAAAATAAATTTAAAAATGACACTAAAAATAAATTTGAACCAAAGAAAGATCAAGTAATATGTTATGAATGCAAGAAGCTGGGACACTACAAGAGTGAATGTCCCCAAGCCAAGAAGAAGACACTAAAGAAGAAGGCTCTCAAAGCAACATGGGATGACTCAAGTACATCCGAATAAGAGGAGCTAACCAACACCGAGCAAGTTGCTCACTATGGGCTAATGGCCATTGGAGATGAGATAACAAGTTCATTAGATGCAAATTTATCATTTGATGAACTATTAAATACTTTTCATGATTTATTTGATGAATGCAAAATAATTAGTAAAAAATATAAATTGTTAAAAATGAAGCTTGATTCTCTTATTAGTGATTTTGATAAATTAAAAATTAAGTATAATAATAGTTTAGCTCCATGTACGAAATGCCATGAAGTAGAAATACTTAGAAAGGAAAACTTGCTACTCAAAGATACCTTAGAAAAATTTGAGGTTGGTAGCAAATCCTTGAACATGATCCTTGCTAATAAGGGTCACGTTCATAAAAGAAGTGGAATCGGATTTATGAGTAGCTCTCACCAAAATCCGACCACCTTTGTTAAAGGCCCTATCTTGCATATTTTACCCCAAAACAAATGCAACGTTTGTTGTAAACTTGGACATATCACTTATCATTATCCATTTAAAAGGTGTAGTCCACACAAATTGATTTGGGTTCCTAAAGGAACCATAAAGAACTCCATGCAAAATGATAAGTTAAGTCGATCAGTTTTTTAGGCACCCAAGGTCAAATGGGTACCTAAAAATCATCCTCTTTTGTAAAAACGTATACCATCACAAGTTAGGAGCAAGAGATGGTATCTTGTTTTTGGGTGCTCAAGATTTATGATCAGAGATCCAAAATAACTCATAAAGCTCTCTAGCCAAAAATAACAAAAGAGGGGATCATTAGAATTAAAACTATCAATTACAAAATGATACTTATAAGTTCATGATGCAATCTTGTGTGATAAACACTTAACATTGATCTCTCAAATTTTGAAACTTGTGAACTCTTATGCATGAATTCCCCTTCTCACATCTTCCGAATTTCTAAATTTATCGGATACATTCCTTCCTTAATTTTTTTTTGGATCGAATTCTATCTTACAGTGTGCGCAATGAGCCATATGCATTTTTCCATATGAGTTTTACGATTCTAGCATATAAATTTGATATGATGAATCATGAATTTTTTATAAACATATGAGTTCTATATAATGTTTGGGTATGACATGCATTCTCTGTGATCAATCATGAATGTACGAATCTTCTC
>LVTN01003267.1:11726-22276 GCA_001649415.1 Musa itinerans
TTGTAAAATAATGTAACATTTTGTTAGCTTGTATTTTTGCAAAGGAAGCCAAAATAATCGCATTTCTCAAAAGAGAAGAAGTTGCTATCTTGAACATTACTAAAAATTGCTAGCTTGAAATCTCAAGAAAATGCAAAAATATGCTATCTTTTTCAAACACTTGCTAGCTTGAACATTACAAAACAAACATACTGAACTTGCATATCTAGCAAAATTTACAAATTTGTAAAACTCAAATTTTTGCTAGCTTGCATAATGATAAAACTAGAAATTATGTTTATTTGAGAATTGAACTGTTGATAACAAAGGGGGAGAAGTATGATCATGTTATACATGATGATGTATTACAAATATTTATGATAAAATTTGCAACACTTGAATTCAGCTTGAATTCAAGGTTCTATCAATATGGCATATTGATAGAGGGAGTTTGTTTAAACTCCAAGAGTTAAGGTTAACTCCGTCGTTGATTGGTTGTCATCATAAAAAAGAGGGAGATTGTTGAATCCCGGATTTTGATGATGAAACCAATCGATAAGTGTTTATGTTTTAATCTGCGTTTTGAGTGACGCAGGATACTTCGATCAGGATGAGACAATTAAAGCAAGAAGAATCATATTGTGTCGAAGGAAAACATGTTAGAAGATTGGACGTCGGGCCGAAGGAACGGTCGACGTATCGACAAAAGGATTCGGGCTGTGGATTCGGGCATCAGGCCAAGAAGAGCGGATACTGCACTAAGGATATCGGAGTTGCGGAATCAATTGGCCGATTGGACAATAGGACGCAAGAGAGGACAATGTGCCGAAGAATCGGACGAAGCGTCGAGGGACCAATGACATGTCGGACAACTTGATTAATACTTAGTATTAATTGTCTAAATTGAAGTATGTTTTACATGTGCAGGATTAACTACGATAGCAAGGCATGAAGCAAAATGAAATCCCAAAGTCAAGGACGCGATTTCGTTGGGAGTTCGAGAGTTCGTCGGAAGTCCAGACGTTCGTCGGATGTTATGGTAGAACCAGCCGAGAAGTCTCGGAGTTTGCCAGAGAAGCTCATAGAAACTCGCCAAGAAGATCATTGTGAAGTCTAGGAGCTTGCTGGGAGTCCGCTGGAACATTGCCGAGAGATCATCGGAAGTTCGCTGGAAGATCGCCGGAAGCTCGCCGGAAGAATAGACATAGGGACTTATTTAGCTTAGCAAATGTCTTAGGAATCGTAGTTAGTACGTAATTGGGTTTGAGTAGTTAGCACGTAATTGGGTTTGGATTTGGGCCAACCCAATTAGAAGCCAACTAGGCCCATGTAAGGACTGTGTTGGGTCTAGTGAAAGACCCAAAAAGTGCCCCAAGAGGTGATACTGTCATGGCACAGTCTCCAAGACTATGTTAGGTGGTGGTACCGTTGGTCTGGGTGGTAGTACTGCCCAGACACAGCCTCCGAAAGGCTGCAGGCGGTGGTACCGCCTAGTGCAGTGTTAGTGTCAGACTGACACTGACGGTAGTACCACCCAACTCAGGCGGTGATACCGTCCGAACCTAGCAAGCCCGAGATGAGATGTTTTTAGGCTCCAAGTTTGAATCAACTTGAAGCCTATAAATACCCCTCTCATCCCTGGTTAATATACACAAGCACAGAGAGTTTAAAAAGGAAAAAACACTGTAGAAATCTCTTGTGAGAATCCTCCTCAAGTTCTAAGTGTTAGAAAAGTTTGAGAGAGGAGTGAGTGCTTATAAAGGTTGACTCCTAAACCTATGAAAAGGAGAAGAGAGGTGTAAGAAGAAAGTTGATCTTCGCCTATTAAAGGAAGATCGATAGTGGATGCCGGTGGCCTCGACGGAAGAGGAATTTACGAAGTGGATGTAGGTCACGACGACCGAACCACTCTAAAATCTAGTTTGCGTTTACTTCTTGCCATTTACCTTATTGCAAACTGAATTCCTCCTTCACTACGTTTCCATACAATTTCAACATAACATTTTTACGAAATCAGTTTTATCGTAATGTAGTTTTTGAAGACGTAATCTTTACCGCTGCACTAATTCACCCCCCCCCTCTTAGTGCCGACCCCAGGCTCTCGTTTCTAATAGAGTGAACATTTACAAGTCTCACACCTCTCTTAGAGTTAACTCTAAACTTTAAAGATGAGGGGAATAATCAACACTTTTCAAAAGTTTACAACTTAGAATCATAAGCCTTTTCATTTACTTTTCTTGCTAACTCAAGCAAGAATGATTGGGGTATTTATAGGCCCCAAATGGCTTCAAAAATAGAACCAAAGAGTCTCATCCCTGGGTTTTTGGGGTCATGGCGGTATTACTGCCAGTGTTGAGCAGTACCACCACCTACAACATTGACCACTGGCGGTATCACTACCTAGTCTAGGCGGTACTACCGCCTAATAACATGGGAGATCGTGTACTGGCGGTACTACCGTTAGTCTGGGCGATACCATCACCTGACACTAGCGGTACCATTGCTGAGTCTTCCAGTAAACATACGCTTCATACGTTCTAGCTCATTGGTAGTTTCACTACCTAGTCTAGCAGTGCCACCACCTGACCTAATTGTGGGTCACTGAATAGGCCTCCCAATGGGTTCAAATCAGCCCCAATTTAGGCCCAATGCCCCCCTAATTGAGTTAGCATGGTTATACCTAAAACTAACTCAATTAACACCTAACTTACGATGATCAAGACATAAACGATTACAAGATAAGAATTCTATATTGTTCGACATGTCATTGGTTCATTCGAACTCCCGACGCATCGTGCTTTCCTTCAACGTATTGTCCGATCCTTCTGCATGTTAATTCCTGCAATATTCGATCTGGGCGCAATATCCAATTCTTCCGGCGCAACATTTGATTCTTCTACTTCAATCATTTTACCTTTCCATGATCAAAGTTAGTCTAACATCACTTTTCTTAAACGTTGATTAGATCACAAACTCATCAATTGATTTCATCATCAAAATCCGAGATTCAATATACATATGAATAACTATATAAATATCTAAAATAATAATTGAATTCAAGTTTCACAAGCAAAATTTTACTAATATCTCATATGAAAAAATTATAAAAAAAATCATAATAAATATTTTTAAAAATTTTATAAATAACCTAAATGAGTCAATCAATCTTATTTAATTAGATATCCCAAATTAGACTAATTTGAATTGGATTAAACTAATTGGGTCGTATAGATTAGACAAAAAAAAGTCAATCCAATCAAACTAATTAAGATTCGATTCAAATTAGGTTTCGATCAAAATTTGATTAAAGAAGATCAAATTGATCAATTTTATAATTAAGAACATAAGTCAAAAATATTTAATTTTTGAAGGATAAAACTATAATTTTATCATAATATATATTGAAAATATCTGGGTAGAACGGTTAAAGGGGACATCGGAATTAAATTATTTCAAAATGGTACAATGATCCTTGGTAAAAGCTACGCACCCTAAATAGTCTCTTTCGCAACCGCTCACAACCACCATTGTGTTCCACCGTACACATCCAACCGTACGAGTCATACCGACGGCAACCCTCAAGCAATGATGAGACGATGGCCAAAGACCACCATCCACTACTGCCCATCAATCAACCACCACGACTTCTCATAAGGTCGATGGCTTTTCTACACTGCCGACCAACGCGACCTGGCAATGCATCAATGCCGTATAATGATGTTACGAAGAAGCAAGAAATAAAATTTCATTACATCATCAACCAATGAAGTTGAGTTTGTAATATGTTTAACCATACAGGAAGCAATTTGGTCAAACAGGTGCTCCAAAAGCTTAGGGATAGTGAAGAATGCTAGTAAAACCCATTTATTGATTGTGATAGTCAAGTTGCAATTGGCAAGGATCCAAACTATGATGGAAGAAACAAACGCAGTGGCATCAAAAAATAGTTACTTAGGAGACAACAGTCCCAAAGAAAAATAATCTAATGTTAGTTGAACCTTTAATGTCATGTTTCATACCACAAGTGAAATGTGATGGAAAAGGTAAAGTGAAGCTTAAGTTTGCAATATTATTAATCTAAAATATTTAATAGGCCTATTCAAGTTTTTGCCGATTTTTAAGGTAGAATTAATCAAGATATAATGAGGATTAATATAGCTTATAATTAAATTCATGTATCTGAGGTCTTATCAATGGAGGAGGATCCACATAATGAAATGTCAAGCACTAACATGTTACACTTGATGCCTTTCTGTCATAACATGTCCCATAAGACTATCCACAAGTGGTTATTTTTCAACCTGAACCTTGAATCATTAATTCAAAATATTTAAATCTAATTTAATGATAATACACTCATCTATTACTTGTATGTCCTTTTTTTTTTCTTTTTTTTTAATGTGGAACTGATCAAGATGTTAGATCTACTATATTGCCCAAATGAATGCATAAATAAGTTTGCTGGTGTGGTTCACAAGAAAAGTTAAAGAATCTTATAAAGCCATTGGCTTTAGACAAAAGAAATCGGCGTCATATGCGTATTTTTCGTTGGAGTCTGGAAGAAAGGTATCTTTGATGTTAGTTCTAAGAGGCTTTGGGCACTGTTACGAAAAGAATAGATCATCTGCATTCGACGCTACTCATCATGCTTCTTTGAACGTGTTGAAATGAACGGATGCTACTGCTATTGATGGATTTGTTGTATCCGCCACTTGGTGCCGTGGGATGTCATTATGAACTGCTGTGGCCTCGTTCATGGCCTACTTAGGATGGATGAGGAGATAATTTACAGCAGTCCCACTCCTAGTTGTAATGCTCCTCTAATTTGATATAAAAGTTTAAGTTTGTTAAGTTGTAGACGAAATCAAATCTCTGTCACTTGATTCTTTTAATACACAGTCGACTATCTCCTAGTCATCCTCCAATTTTTAGCTCTCACATATACATATTATCTTAATATGCCTTACGGAAGTAACATAAAGATGGTAAAGAAGAGTAGAGTAGCATTAGTTATGATAATGAGGTTGGTTCAAGGAGCAAGTTTGGAAAAGTGAAGGAACAATACCCAAATTACACTCCACTCCACAGCATACAAGCACAACCTCTCTCCCTCCTTTCATCGTCAAGCATGGCTTCTTCTGCAGCTTTTAAGATGGTCTTTGCGCTTCAGGCCTTCTTCTCCCTCATCCTTCGATCTGCTCTTGGTATGTACATGAATAAATGACCTAACTGCAGTCCATCCATCTCTTTCTGTCTCTATTTCGATCAATATGCATTAAGGGATAGCATCTGAATCGTGCAGCGGGTGTTATCTGTGAGGAGCTGCCGCAGGAGCTCTGCGCTTTTGCGGTCTCGTCCTCATCCAACCGGTGCCTGCTCGAGAGCAGCCAAGACAGTGGCGGGAACACGGTGTACCAGTGCCGGGCGTCGGAGATAGTGGTGGAGCGGCTGCGGGATTGGATAGAGACGGAGCAGTGCGTGAGCGTATGCGGCGTGGACCGCAACGCCGTCGGCATTTCTTCGGACGCACTCCTGGAACCACACTTCACGCAGCAGCTTTGCTCCGCTGCCTGCTACCAGAACTGCCCCAACATCATCGATCTCCACCTCGATCTCGCTGCCGCGGAAGGTATGCACTCATGAACCCAATGCCACATGTGTTTTAGGTAACGCAGGTTACAAGAAAAGAAAAGCTGTCAAAACAGAAAACGTATGTGGATGATGGGAGGATGTAGCTTTGATCTAATGATGAATTTAATGTGGAACAGGTATTTTCCTGCCGGATTTGTGCGAGGCTCAGCGCGTGAATCCGCATCGCGCCATGGTGGAGATTCTGAGTTCTGGAGCAGCACATGGTCCAGTTGCCGGTGGAGCAGCTCTCCCGGGGGCTTCTCCCCCACTTCCAGTCTAAATGATTCTATTGTATTTATATGGAAATTTATTATATACGACAATTTGCCTACTTAGAATTAATATAAATAGAGGGATGTTAATTAGGAGATACGAGGATTCGTGGCATGTCAAGGAATAGCTGCATTGATTAGGGAGATTGGTTGAGAATACCATCTGATTTTTATTATCTAATGAACTCCTGTCCGTGTTTTTGTCATTTCGTATATATTTCGTCTTACAGAATTGAAGATGCATCAGAAAGGGGGAACAAATAAAGCGTAGGTTTTAACATTCCAGCATCTGCCCTCCCTTCCGCTCTCTTGCGCTTTGCCAGTCCCATAGGCTTACTTCTCTGCAAGGGTTTCCTTGTCACTTTACGCTTTGCATATTGTCAGGTTCACTGATGTTTCTTTTCTTTATTTGTCTCCGCATGGTTCTCATCAATTGTCGTTCTATAATATCCATTCTATTTTTGCATTCGACATGGTTTTCTTCTCATGTTTCTAGTTTCGATTTTGTTCTATCGCCACTGCAGCAGGGATGATCTTGCGCAAGAACTCCATTGTTTTGCTAATGCAGTTTTCTTTTCAAAAGACATGGACCATCTAGCCCTTCAATGATCTACGGATCACTATAACGAAGATGGTATTCAAGCGGAGGATCTGACAATAATCTATTAAAATTTTTATTAGCTAAGCATCTTATTTATAAAACAATGTGGGACTTACGAGATTCGAGCCTCATTACTCTTCTTCTTTGCAAAGCTATGACTAATGATTTAGTAAGGTTGATCTTGTATTGTCATGCCTAATAAATCGATTGAGTACTCAATGTATCCTATCCGTATTGTGATATAAAATCTATAGCTTATCAAAGCCACCTTCGTATGCAAATAATGATGTAAAGAGGAGTATCGATATCTCAAAACTAATGTAGTAGATATTTTGATATTGTATGATCGAAACCTCACTAGTACATGACAAATACAACTCTTTCCTTTGGACATTATGACCTCCATCATGATTGCATCATATTTTTCGAATTTGGAATAGCATGATTACATCTGACGATGATGGAGGAGACATATAATCGATTCCGGTATTAAGTCACGACTTTAAGCGTAATAGTCCAAAACTCCACTATAAAAAGGTCTCTCGAGTATTTTCTTTAGGAGACTTATTCTTTACTATATTTGGCTCTAATGTTCAACCAATATCATCGATTTAAAAAAACTAACTTAAACTTCTAAAGGATTTTATTAGAAATACTTTTGATGCAGCTTTGTAAGGTTCGATGCATCTCTAGTCGAGCACTTCGAATCTCACACCACTAAAGTAAATGCGGAATAGGATTTAGATCGATTCCAAATCAACATCCTAGTTGACCAGTGAAAATAAAAGATGCTTTAACATGCACCGATAGGATATGCTTTAACACGCACGCAGCTCGTGGACTTCCTATCTGGTGCTTGTAGCTTCACACATGAGAAAAACTCGTAATATGCTTGCGTTCACTTTGGTTGGATGTCTATGGTGCTTCTCTCTCTTTTGGGCTCCCATGATCTCCTGATCACATGTAATGCATTTGAAGCCTCCTAAGAAAGGTAGCAGAGCGACGAGAACGTGGTAGTTGTTTCCACATAAGGGCTTCATGAAAGGCGTGTGCAATAGAATCTGGATTTGGACGAGACATTTTTTGCAGCTCAAAATAATGATAGCTGGGTGGACTGTTAGGTGATGCATCTTCTGTGAATATAATATTAACGTCGATTGATAATGAATTTTCGTTTTCAAATTAAAAAATCTTGTGATGATCTTTGTCAATTAAACTAGCTAACACATTTATGAGTTCGTAAAGTTAAAAGAGTCACAAAACAAACTATGTAGTGGAATTGCAAGTCAAATTCATTATGTAACAAAATACGTGGAGGCAACTACTAGAAGGGATTTCCAAAAGAAAGGTTGTGCGGTAATAGAAGCAAGCCTCCAACCTGATCTTTTATATATATAAGAATTTCTTTGATATATTCTCAAGTAAGAATAGGTGAAAGATATAATGATAAAAAATAATACTCCTTTTCGATATTATGATTAAGAAACATGATTTTCACATTCATTTGTCAGATTTCATAATCATAATATGGTATATTTGTTAACGGAATTCAGATGGATTTCAGTATAACTATGGGTGAGAAGGTTTTATCATAGTCAACTCTTTATCTTTGACGGTACGTCTTAACCACTAGTCTTGCTTTATAGATTTTCACATTTTCATCTACTCCAATCTTCTTTTTGAAGATTTACTTGTAACCAATGGATATAATACCCTTAAGTGCATCAATTAGGTTCTAAATTTTACTGGAGTACATGGAATCTATCTTAAAACTCATGACCTCTTGCAAATTCCTAGAGTATATGCTTGTAATAACCTTATCGTATGTATGAATATCAACCCTATCACTTTTGATTGAATTGATCTCACTCTCTTAAAAATCATACAATTTTCTTTCTCCAATAAGCATGATCTATGAAATCTATCATTGCTCATAGACGAGCTTACTCGAACACTAAGATGCCCCAAACTAAATGGTAATGCATCGTTGTCACCTCTTTTTGAGTCAATACTCAAATATTTAATAGTCCCAAGGAAAATAAATTGTCCAAAACGTGGAAAGATGTATGGGATGTATGTGGACTCTAGTTTTCATCTCGATGAGTTGAGTTATCATAAAGCATCCGATTTTACAGCAAAAAGTGTCCTGCAAACAAGTTATCTTTTCTTATCAAATTTCACCCAAAGAGTTCACCTTAATATTAGCCCAAATATTTGGTCTTCCTAAAAATCTTTTCATTTGGAATCATAAATATAAAGTATTAAAAAATAATGAGTTTGAATCAAGCCGATCAATGTTAAGGTCAAGATCAGTTCAACCTAAAGGTTTAAACTTATAGGTTATGATTCATAATATTTGACTTGACTCTTTTAATCCTTAAATATATGCAACTATTATCTTAGTCAATTTCTCTTTATCTCATGTAAATGAATAATTATAACAAAAATAAATTTATTTAATTCCAAGATTTCATATAAAATTGTTTTTCCAAGCTTTCTATGAGAAGAGTATTCCATCATTTGCTGTCGACATAAACTTTTTTTTTTTATGTCACTGTATTTTGTCTCTAAATCGACCTCATCTATGGATTGCACAAGTTAAATTGATGAGAGATGAGAACACCTAGAAAATTGCCTTGCTTATTTAAATTACATTATATGCTTTAAAAATCATTTCCTTGAATAATACTATTATTTTATAATTTAACATTAGATCATCGTTTCTCTCACTCACACACACCATCGATATTATTTGCCTATCATGTACAGTTTTTGAACACTCTCCAATGTCCTTAGACGTGGATCATATTCTCACTTTTTGATGACAACGGGAGTTGTTTTCATATTTTGATTAGAGCAGAAGTGAGTCTTTTAATGACTACTATGAGTATGTGAGACAACCTAGAAGGATTTAGTAACATGGATTTTACGGTACGTTGATGTTGCCCTTGATATTGTGAGATATTATTGTTGGGTGTATATGATTAGGAAATTATTTTTACTATTTAGCAAGTATATAATGCTATGCCCTCTGAATTATTCCCGGTCGTATGTTAGAGCAGATTTCTCAACTATAATTTGTAACGTGACGAGAAATAACCTTAGGTTAGCATCTTCTATTTGATGCTGCTGTATGGACATGACTGTTCCAAGTTGGGTAGCAAAGTCTGTATATGACTTAATTTTGTGGATTGCTATGTTATTAAAGTTCAACAGTGTGGTGATACTTCAGGTCTTGGTTACATGCGTAAGGCATATTCTTTGTTTTCGTACTCGCTTATTAATGGTGGTGTCAATATCCTATGCTACAATATACGACTAGGTTAGTCCTATGAGTAATCTTTATGTTCATCTAACGCCAGTGACCGCTAATTCGATAAGAAATTTGTATTTATTCACTTCAAACAAAAATAATAACAGGATAATTTTTTTGGTATTTTTGGGGAAAATATTCTTGTTTTTAGAATTTTCTAACCGTGTTCAGTTTTTACTCAATACCTTAAATACCCTTTTCCCCCACTTTTCCTAGTGAATGGATCTAATTATAATGTTTATATATTGTATCATAGTATTTTTGGTAATACCAAAAAAATACTGTAACATAATATCTTTATATAAATTTTATAAAAAAATATGTTGTACTGTATTATAGTGTTTTCTTGATATTGCTAAAAATACTGTAATATAATATAAAAATATTATAATTACCGGTTCATCCAATGTCCTATTAGAAAAAAAAAGAAAGAACAAAAAAAGAGTACTTGATATTCTAAGTATTAGATTAAAAAAAAAGAATATTGTTACGAAATTTTGAAAATGAAGAAAATTTCTGGGAAAAATATCAAAAATTTATGAATTTTTTTTTGAAAAATTCACCCAAAATAATATGGATAAATAACTAAACTTAGTACTTGAGAACCGAAACTTGATTGTGTGGGAGTAATTGGAGGTAATCTTTTTTTTCCCAAATTCTCTCACAATTCTCAAACACTAGATTGGTTTTGTAAATGTCAAGATTCGAGTTTGATGCGCTAAAACTATTATTTGGTTCAGATAAAAATATTTCA